>JAEQBH010003212.1:0-155387 GCA_016808115.1 Tetrastigma voinierianum | reverse complement strand
GAAAATTGGGATAAAAGATAACTCGTGCTTGTTGCATTTCATGCTGATTTTTCATTCAAATCATCCTAATCTTTGAGTTAAAATAGTCAATTTAAGCTTTCATCTCTGTGTCTTCGAAATGCATACTTGTCTCCCTTTGGTGATGGCCTTAATCTTCGGCTTCCTAGGACTAGGTTCATCCCGAGTTTTGAGTTTCAGCTACATAGTTAAAATCCATAGCTTCATCAGAATGCTTACTCAAAAGTTACCCCACACATGGTTTCCAACAATTGTTTCATAGGCGAGGACATTCCATCATAGAAGTGGTTCACCAACATCCAAGTGTCAAACCCATGATGTGGACATGCACTAATGGTTTCCCTAAATCTTTCCCAACACTGGTAAAATCTCTCACCATCCTGAGCTGCAAAGGTGTAAATTTGTCTTTTTAAATTATTGGTCTTACCTGAGCAGAAGGCTGCTTGAGTGCACTTTGTAATCTTGATTTCCTAACTAGTTCTGACCTCATGATTAAGGCCATATCTTGGCCTTGTCCTTTAAAGTCAATGGAAATGCCTTTAGCTTCAGCAAATCCATGTCCATCATACCTTCCTTAAAGGTAGTGCAAACCTCCTCAAAATCCCTAATATGAGTGTATGGATTTTCATTTTCCATACCATGATATGTAGGGAGTAGAGGTACCAAATATGGCCTCATTGCTACATCTTCGATCGGAGGAATGATGCGAGATGGGGCACTAACTCCTAGGAGGGTGGATGTGGTCCCTCATGGTTCTATAGGCATTTGGATTCATGGGGGTTCTGGTTGGCTCTGTTGTTATCGGTATAGGATCCATGGTATCGGTATGGCCTGCCCGGCTTCACTAGCTAGGTGGTGTGTACTTATCTATTCGATCTACGATGTCTCTATCCCAGCTTTGTTGCATAAACACATTCAAAATTGTAGAGACAACAAAACGTAAACAACTTGCAAAGATTAAGGTAACTAACAACAAGAAAAGCCGACTGAATGAAAAGCGAAGGCGAGATCAAAAGCGAAGCGGTCGCGATTCTTGCTAATTGCTAAAGCGCCGAGTTCACACTTGGCGAGTTGCAAAGAGGTAAAGGTTGCCACTTGTGATGTGGATCACAAACACTTGACACCATTAGTAGTTTGGCACCATCCCCGACAGCAGCGCCGTTTTGGTCGTGCCACGATGGGTGACTAAAATCAACGAGATTTATATACACCTAAGTTCCTGCTGCGTAGTCAAGCTCTTTACTTGATATAGTAGTCTAGGGTCGAACACGGGGATGAGTTTTCATCCCCTAAAATATAGTTTCATAAGTGCGAAGGTAAGGCTTTCTATTTGGACTTTTAGATTTGTGTTTCAAAAAAGCGATTGAGATAGTTTGAGAAAGCGATAATTGCAAAAGCGAAAGTAAAAGGTGAAAAAGTTAACTTTGAAGAATTAGGTCACTAACTTGGCAAGTTAGGGCAAACAAGTGTCTCGGGTTTTTATCCTCGCGTTATGACATGCAACCTATAGTCCATGGCATACTTAGGATCTATATTTAACTATGAAGCCTCACCCATGAAGCAACTCTTATTTGAGTCGTACAAGTAGCATGCGGTTATGAAGCGCTTTCTTGTTTTAAAACCCTAACATTTAATACATCTCAGAGGCTCGTAAAGACCATCTAAAAGAATCACGATCCTAAAGCATGGAAGTATTGAATCAATAACATTAAATGCTAGCTACCTTTTAATTTGAGAAACCTAACATATAAATATCATTTTAGAGGCTCGTAAGAGACCATCCTAAGAATCAGTACCTCTGCGAATATGCCTTGGATTCCTAAAGCATGGAAGTATTGTAAGTGTGACATTGATGTTATGCAGCCATGTTTGAGAATATAAGAGATATAAATACACTACATGTAACTTTTAGTACAAGGGGACAACGGCCATATGCCCCACCACCAGCTAGCTTCCTTCCTCTTCAAAGAAAGGAAACTGTAAGCATCTTGAGTTGTCATCCTCAAGAGGGAGTGTTTGGCAGTAGTAGAGAAAGGAGAGAAAGAGGAGAGAGAAGAGAGAAAAGCAAAACCTAAAATAAAAGACTTTATTTACAAATGAAAACTTATAAAAATATCTTCTCCTCCTCAAAATTATTCTGAAATTATTTGCTTAGGTTACAAAACAAGAGGGGCTTATATGAAGCCACCTCGAGGTATGAAAATACCAAAAAACCTATGAAATTAGGTAAGATTATAGGACAATTAAGTAATACACAAGTTTGGAGGCGGTTTGGCATTAATTACAAAGCATGTGAGGCATGTTCGCTAGAGCTGAAGGAATTTCGCTAATTAAGCGAAATCAGCAGATCTAGCAGCAAAATTAGCTGCAAGGGTGGGTAATTTGGCTGGCTAGCGAAATTTAAGCTAGGTAGCAAAATTTTTGTGAGAAGCGAAAATCAATTATTTTCGCTAAGGAACAGTGCTAGTGAAATTTGGAGTGGTCTAGCGAAATTTGGCATTTTCGCTTAGGTTGCGAAATTTTCGCTAAGGTTGAAATTTTCGCAATCTTAGCGAAAATTTATAAGCAAGCAATTCTGCATTGATCTTGCTTGCTTTTCATCACGCCTTCATTGCATGAATTTTCTTAGCTTGCCTTTGTTTTCTCATTGAAGTTCTTGGGAATTTGGTTGATGATTTGAGACTTAGATTCCAACTTTATGATTCATCCTTTGTATTGAGATTGAACTCCAGTGTGCAAAAGCCTCTGAAACAACCAAAATACCCTCACAAATGGCATAGGAAGATATTCCCAAGAAGACTAGAACATGGTGGCATTAATGACATGATTAGTGCCTGCGCTCCAAAACCTATCTAATATAGGGTTCAAAATAGCACTTTTGGGCACTATCAAACAGTGTTGAGAAGCAAGTATTCCATTAGTTAAAGTCTTATGGAAGAATCATGAGAGGAGGAAGCTACTTGGGGCAGGAAGCTGCAGATCATGCATCGGGTACCCTCACTTATTTTCGGATGGGGTATGTTCCTTCTCTTTGTTTAGGTTTTAGTTTCCATTTCGAGGTGAAATGTTCCTAAGGAGAGGAGGATTTTGTAACGCACCCCGTTAGGAGGTGTACAGTACATGATCTTTGTAGGGGTGTATAAAATTGCAAGTGTCACCTTTGTAGTATTTGGAGACTAAAGTAGGAAATGAAAGTTTATGGAACCGAAATTTGTATTATTAAACCAAAGGGTACAATGTTAATTAAGCAAAGGATACAAATCATAATCAAGTAGAGATGGGCCACGTCTGATTTCAAAGTTGGAATTGCAATATTAAAGATGAGGGCAATTGCAATTTAGGAAAGTGGAAAATATAAAAATGGAAATTAAAACAAATTTCATTTGGTCTCAAGTTTGCCTAACAAACGTAGGAGGAAGGAGAACAGAAGAGGAAGAGAGGAGGAAGAAGCAAGAGGAGAGGTTCAAAAATCAGGTATGCCTTTGTCTTAGAATCAAGTGTATTGGATTTCTGGGACTTTGGTAAGGAGAATAGGTGCTCTCCTTTGGTCTAGGTTTTGTGTAAAGATCACACAAACCTTTGAATTGTTGGGGTTATGAGTGTAAAACCCCAATTGATGTAAAACAAACATGGAATCATCAAATTATATGGTTTGATAAAGAATTGGTGGACCTTAGGTAGTGTTCTTGGATTTTCACCTAAGGTTTTGTGTTTTGAGGTTCCAAAGCACCAATTCAAATGTTGTGGAGTTGTTTTTAGATGAATTCTAAGTTGGTTTTTGAGGTATTATGAATTATAGAAGTTGTATGGAGTGAATGGGCATCAAAAGTGGGAAAAATAACAAAATCTGGGCAAAATATGGAAGGTGTACCGGTACATGAACAGTAATTAATACTTTGGTACCCCCTGCAACAAAGTGTCTTGGTACACATTAGGGTTGTACCGGTACACCTTGTTCTAGTTTTCCTGTTTCGACCAGTTTTCATAGTTTGAGCATAACTTGCTCATTTCTTATCCGATTTGAGTGATTCAAGTGGCTACTTAAACTAGACTTCAAGCTGAACAAAACATAAGAAGTAGGAATTGTCAAATTCGGATCATAAGTGGCCTAAAAAGTCACTCAAAGTAGGGCCATGTGCAAGAAAAATTCCTGCATCAGCTTTGGACATAGAGTAGTCCGGGTTGTTTCAGACGTAACTTGAGTTTCGGTGCTTCGAATTGGGTGATTCCAGTTGGAATAGAACCCTTAGCACCTTAGCTTTAAAAAGTATAAAGTGCTGACTAGAATCTAGGAAGTACGTTAAGTTATCACGATTCAATTTATGCATTAAATATTGGTTGAGTGTGTAGGTTAAAAAGCAAGGCGGGATAAGTGTGGAGCGGTGCTCAGGATTAAGCAAGCAAAGAGGTGAGTGTTCTAAACTCATTTTTCCCGATACTAGTGTATTATTATTATTATTATAAATTGTTTACACTGGTATTTCATGGTTTGAGTTCAAACCATTTCAAGAAGCAAGCAATGAATAAAAGCAAGCAAATGGTTTTGGAGTTAAACCATTTTTGAACGAAAGCATTAGTTTTAAATTGTAAAACCATAATTAAGAAAGCAAGCAAGTAAGTAAATGGTTTGAATAATTAAGCCATTTTCAAGCAAACAAGCAACTAAGCAAATGGTTTTGAATAATTAAACCATTTTCAAGCAACAAGCAAGCAAATGGTTTCAAAGTGTAAACCATTTTATAAAACTCATGAAGCAAGCAAGCAAAGAAGTTTGAAAACAAGGCCTTCCCTAGTTCTAAGCAAGCAGCCAGGTCGGTATTAAAAAGATGCACGTGCGGTGGTGTTAAGTTCATACATGCATTGTAGTTTTTGCACAGTCGGCAAACTTGGGACATATCATGCATTTAAAGGAGGCAGAGTAGCACGTACGGGAGTATATAAGGGTTATGAGCTACGGTAGAAATTATGGTGATGGCGACTACAGAGTCCAATTCCACCATATTCACCCAGGAAAAGGTGGCCAGCGGACCACGGGGAGTCCTTCCCATAGAAACGCGGTTGAGGCAACACGAGGTTCCGTGTTCACTAAGTGCAATGACAAATAGGCCTCCATTGGTTGATGTTTTATAAAAGCGTGATATCTTTGTTTGGAAAATCAACCATTGGTTCGTCGCCAGGGCTTAGGAGAGTTTTTAAGCCGAAGCGGTTGAGCCCGGGCTCCGTTTAGATTTCAAAGCGATCGGTTGAGCCAATCCCATGGGTTTTATTTTCCAAAGCATGTGGTTGAGCTCGAAGCTCCCGTTTTATGAAAAGTTTGAGAAACTTTTAAGCAAAGGTTTGTGAAAGGTTTTAAGGAACTTTTCAAACAAGATAAAGCAAGCAAGAAAGAGAAAATTTTGAAATTTATAAACTTCCAAGCAAGCAAGCAAATAAGAGTTTTACAAACTTTTTTTAAAGAAAAGCGAAACAAACGAAGCAAATCTGAAAGCAAGCAAGCAAAGGAAAGTTTTAGAAACTTTTAAAGCAAGCGAAAGCAAAGTAAAGTTTAAAATATTTGTAAAAAGAAAGTTTCTAGTTTGAGATGTTTTAGAAAAGCAAAACAATTTATAAAAGCATACACTCATTTGAGCTCGTTTAGCTCATTATTTTGTATTTAAAAACTATTTTCAGTGCAGTGCGCAGAGCTGGAGCACAATAGGAGTTAATGCGACATTGTACAAGTGCTTTAAATTAAGAATATTTTGTAGGGAGCCACTTTGAATGTATAATGGGAACTTATGTACATAGTTTAGTATTGTGAATATGTTTGGTATGCTGGATTACATATTTTGGATATAGTGTAAATTGGATGTATCTGAGGATTTGGAATTAGACTATGCGTAGTCATCTTTAGAAGTTTTTCATTTGCTAGATTTTACCAAATCCTAAGATTTAGATAAATAAAAGAAAATTCTATAGGAGGTTTTGGCAAGCGTGCGGCAGCTTCTGGAGATTTTCTGGTCGTTAGAGGTAGCGGCTAGGGTTTACCGTGGTGGCTTGTTTCTGCCATGCTGGAAGGGGTGGGGGGTGTGTCACGATTTGTGGTGCGGAGATTTGCTACCCTATGTGGAGGTGGTCACTGTCTTGCTGATGTGGTGACCATAAGCGACTCATAATTTAATGACCCTGAGTGGTCATTATCCTAGTTCATTTAGTCTTCACCTGTTATTTGCTGTCCTTGAAGATTTATTTGTGGTACATATGTGGTCATTATACATGTTCATATTGTTGTGGTCTCTCAATTCAATGACCACATTTCTTGTGGTCGCACTTTGTGACCACTTGGTCACTGATTTGTCTTTGTGACGAGATTTTATAAGACCACACGTTGTGGTTATTGAGTGGTTGCCATACCTCTCTAACAACCACTTTGTGACTACTTCTAAGACTCACACCATTTGGATTGTTAGCCATCTAACGTTCTAGCTCCGAGACCAGATGTTAACACTTGAAATAACTCAAATCTTGAAATTGAAAAGAGTGCTAATTAAGAACAAAGCAAATCAGGAACAGATAATAGATCTTAAATAAAAGGGAATCAAAGTTAGGCTCTAAGATGAGATTTATCAAACACCTTAGATGCACTTTCCAGTGCGAAGCGAACTTGCTTTTATTCATGCGTGAGGAGCTCCTTAAATCTGAAACCATTGACAAAATGCAAAAATACGGAAGACAATATCATAGTGACCCAAGACTATCAACCATAAAAGCAAGAACCCAACAACTCCTAATAAAATGCTAAAATGCTATGACTAATTAAATAGAGTTTGAAATTTTAAAAACCACGTAACAAACTTATTTATGCATTACCACATAAATATGAAGACCATGATCGGGGCGGGAAGCCCGAAACTAACTCACACTACATATAAACTACCTCTACATTGTTGAACTTAAATGGAGCATGTTATGAAGCATGCTTTCGAAGAGTTAGACATAAAATTTGGTAGAGAGAGATAGGTGGAACAATAAGATATCCTTAACCAAGTTAACCTTCAAGCTATTGTTAAGGAAACCCTAAGGCTTTTCCCGACATCCCCTCTATTTTTACCACATGAGGCAGTTGAAGACTGCCATGTTGGTGGGTATCACATTCCCAAAGGCACCCGCTTGCTAGTCAATGCATGGAAGTTGCACCAAGATCCTGCGGTTTGGTCTAACCTTGAAGAGTTTTGATCAGAGAGATTTTTGACAAGTCATGCAACTGTAGATGTTTTTGGTCAGGATTTTGAGTTAATCCCATTTGGTTATGGTAGAAGATCTTGTCCTGGAGTCCATATGGCCTTACAAATTTTACACTTGACAATCGCTCAATTACTTCAAGAATTTGACATGGCTGCACCATCGAATTCTCCAGTGGACATGAAAAAAGGGGATGGTGGTATCACCATGCCTAGATCGTCTAATGGAAGTTATGCTCATTCCTAAATCTTCCTACAGAACTTTACTAGCGCTACATAAATTAATAGTACCAAAATAAATAAATAATATCGTATAGATCGATTCTTAGTTGATCCATTAGATATTGTCTGTAATGGGTATGTAATAAGTCATTGTAATGAATAAATGTATGGCCATATATGGATCTTGGGTTAAGTATTTCTTCATGTAGCGTTTGGAGTTGTCATGAGTGTATATTTCATGTAAGAAATTTAGATGAAAAGGGCTTTTCAACATTTAACGAATAAATAAAATTTTCTCAAATACAATAGGTTGAAAATATTCCTAAATCCAATGTACTTTTTTCCATGTGAAAATTGTCTTTTGAAGAGACATTCTCTAAAATAGTAAAAATCTTAAATTTCAATCAAAGGTGTTTTTTAAAGAAACATTTTCTAAAGTTTCATAAATTATGAATTCAAATTGAAAGTGTTTCTTAAAGAGACACTATCTAAGTTTTAGAAATTTTGAATTTAGATTTAAAGTGTTTTTTGAAAAGACACCTTTACTTTTTTAATCTACATCCTATGTGGAAAAAAAACTACATTAAAGTTGAGATTATTTTTCAAACCATGTTTTTATTAGATTTATTTTTAATTTTTATATTATTTTTCTAAACTCCTAGATGAAAATACGGTAATTTTACGCACCAAGCGTAATTGATAGATGTTAATTTTCTTGATGACAAGTAGAAAAATTGAAGGGAGTGGAAAAAAACTTGCAGACCAAGAAAATTATACCAACCATATTTGAATTTTAGACATTGAAGCGAAGGAAGAAATCTGTTTTGAATGGCTTGGTAGTGAAGCTTTGGTTACTACCATTATTATTCAAATCTTTGCTCAACAAAAGGATTTGTATTCTCATTTCCAATTAATTGTAGGGCTCATCCTGAGGTATGGACATGACCCTCCAAAATTTCTAAAACTTTAGAAATAATTTGAATTTAGACTTAAAGTGTTTTTTTGAAAAGACACCTTTACTTTTTAAATCTACATCCTATGTGGAAAAAAAACTACACTAAAGATGAGATTTTTTCAAACCATGCTTTTATTATATTTATTTTTAATTTTTATATTATTTTTCTAAAACTCTAGGATGAAAATACATTAATTTTCTCACGCCAAATCGTAATTGATTGATAATAATTTTTATGAAGTGGCAGAGTAGAAAAATTTTCCAAATCATGTTTTTTTTTTACGATGAAAGCTGTGTTTACAAATAATGCAATTTTAGGTTGGAAGTTCTTTTTTTTTAGAAAAATTTAAATTTCAATGGTTTGAAGTACTAGCTAAAGGAATCTTAGGTCCCTACCTTAATCACTCTTGATTGCAAAATCTTTTGTTTTTACTGCAGTTAGCGGGACCCTTCCCGGACCTTATCTAAACTCTTGTGCGGAGGATCCTGGCAGACATAACGGACTCCTGAAGCCGACTCGTTGGATCGAATGTCCAAGTGAACCCTAACTCTATAACCGGTTTACTCGTTTAAACTCAGAAATTAAATTTTCTTTTAATTAGTTAGGAGTGATAAAAATTTTCACAACTTTTGTTTCAAATATTTTATAAAATTTCAACGACTTATACTTGTTTGCATTTGATAAACAAAATTTACGTCAAGAAATTTACACTTCTACTAATACCTCAATTCACTCCCAACTTCTTTATTCCCAGACTTGCAATAATCATTATCCTTATTTCCACCAAACATACATTAACACTTTCGATTCTCAATTTATAAATACAAACTTACAAAATTAAGTAGGAATATATCTAGATACCATCATATATATGAAATGCATGGATATTTACAAATATACAATTTCAAAAATTCAAATATATGTTGTTCTTAATTACATATCCATCTTATACATAAAGTTTTACATCATAGGTCATCATCAGCCCACCTATATAGGCAATAAAATGATGACGTCACGTAAATCGCGATAACACAATGGAATATAAATAGCTACAAAATGAACAAACAAGTTAGTGCAACGAAGATATATATCACATATACTAACATGACAATTTATCATTGTTTTATGATTTCTTTCAAAACCCTTTGTATATCCTTTATTATTTTAACCATCACGGACGATTTAAAACCTGCGTAACGTAAAGCTTACTAAGTCATCTCAACCACTCACGTTCTGATTTGCATCCTTACGTAGAGCGCTAAGCTTATCCTTGAGCAACTACAATACGAAATTTCTTTGCATCGTAATTGTAATTACTTTAAAACTACAGGCAACTCTGAGCGGAATTTCTTGCATCGCCACGTTGTGCCAAACTATACAAGTAGCCAACTATGTGCGGAATTGTCTGCATCGCAACGTAACGCTTATACTTTCTATGGCGAGCAACTACGAGACGGAATTTTGCGCCGTCGGTAGTGCTAATTTTTCTTTATTGTGAGCGACTATGGACGGAATTTATTGCGTCGTCACATAACGCTAAATCTCATTATATCTTAAGGAATATACATGGGTTTTAAAACTACATTTACTTAGTGTCAAAAGCACAAATCTAACTCGTTTTGGAGCCTGAAACTCTCTTTCAAATATTTTCTTTTAAGATTGCCCGCTACCATATTCATTACCAACATCAACCAATTGCATGAAATTGGAAAGGATCTTAAGTGGCGAACCACTTACCTTGAAGCACGTCACTCCGTCAAGCTTCTCCTACGAGGCTGTGGGCGTCTATTCATGCCGAATCACCTACACAATATTCCTCATCATTACTAGTGACAAAAAAAAATTTTCAATTCTCAACTATAAGGTCAAGAATCTCAATTAAGACCATTTTTCTCTATATATCCTCCTAACTTGTTTCTACTCAACCGAGACTCTCTAATCCCGATTTTTATGTAAAAGTTTTAGTTTTTGACCCTTAGGGATCACCCCGTGGTCGTTTAATTGCTGAAGGCTTGGGAGACTAAAAGTATATTTTTACTCAAAGCGGACTGACCCTCTTGAGAAGCGGTGGTAGCACTTGTTGCTCGGGGCTCCAGTTCTCGCCGTTCTTCTTCCTACGGTTCACTTATATCACCTTCTAGTCACGAAATTGCCTTTTGTTTCTTCACTCATTTGAAGCTATGGTTTTAAGGTTTTCTTCTCCAATTGGAATCACTTGATTGCTGGATCACGGAAACTCAAAGTTATTGTATTTTATATCTAGATTACTCAAATTGGCATAACAGAATATGCACATAGCTCCACTTGGAAATATTTCTGGGCACTCTGGGGTTAAAATTTGCTTAAACTTCCTTCAGCTAACTTATTCCCCTAGAAGTCTATTTTACCCAAAATTTTGAATCACTCAATTTGGATAAGTGAAACTCCACGTATGACCAAAACACTACAACCATACCCAAAACAGAGCAAAATCAGTGAGCTACACGAGTTCACCTTTCAGTCCATATTTAGGAGCCTTAGAGCTACAATGTGCTCTTGGTCCCTTCTATAAATTTGTAGCCTATCTCTTATGGTTCTTTACCAATTAGAATCAATTCATTTGATGATTCTAGCAATTTATAGCCAAAACAAAAATAGGGTTTTAAAAATTTTAGCCGGCAATTCCTTTAAAAACCAACATTCTCCTTTGTTTTTTTTTTTGTAATCCTCAAAACACCGTAATACCTCAATAATCAACATGAAAGTCATTCAAAACCACTCCATAACACTTGTATTGGTGGTTTTGGAACTCCCATACAACAAAACCCTAGGTGAAAATCTTGTAGATTCACCCGGTCCACCGATTCTTCTAAACATCATATAATTTAGTGATTCCATGTTTATTCACCAATTGAGGGTTTTAACTCTCATAACCCCAACAAATTCCAAGAGTTTATGTGATCTTTGCACAAAACCTAGACCAAAGGATCAACTAATCTCCATGCAAACCTTAAGATTCAATTACACATGATTCCCAGCAAACCACATGCACAATTTTTGGTCTTCCTCTTATTCTTCCTCCTCTTCCTCTTCCTTGCTCTTCTTTCCTCTATTCTCTTATCTCTACGTTTTTGCCTAACCAAATGAGACCAAAAATATGAGATTTTGGTTTATCTCATCAGCTATTTTATATGTAAAATTCTCCAATTTGCAAGTTGGTCCTTAATTCTTTAATATTGCAATTGTAACTTGTTTTATTTCTATTATGGCCATCTCTACTTGTTTATGACTTATATGTCCTTTATGGTCAATTACAATTGTACCCTTGCACTAGCACCAAAATTAGGGTTCCATAATTTATCATTTCCCATTTCATCTCAAAATATTACAATGGGACACTTAGTATATCTTATACGCCCTACGGCATCATGTCTTTGTATACTCTCTCGGAATGGCGATTAATATTAGTTATCAACCTTAAATTGATAATTCTCTAACGCCATGAGATTCAATTAATCTAATGTGAGATTTATTTTACCTCTCTAATCCATCTTTTAACCTTTGGGGTTATAGATCGAACTAGGGGTTTAATTTCTTCCCCCCTTAAAATTTAGATCTCGAAATTTAAATTGTCCTCACCCCTTATTCAAACAAGCTGAGGGTATTGGGCTTTCGTAGCGGGCTCCCATGTGGCCTCTTCACGCCCCATGATTTCGCCATAGCACCTTCACTAGCGGAATCACTTTGTCTGGCTGCCAGTCTCTACGATCTAAGTTTTCTCTTGGATGCTCCTTGTAGGTCATGTTTTCCTTGACTGAATAGGTTGCTCCTTAAGAATATGTGAAGATCGGTATATACTTATGTAGCATGGAGGCGTGGAACACGTCATGGATGGCTAACTTTCGGCGGTAGCCCCTCAATTGATAAACCACTTCACCCACCTTGTCTACTATCTCATAGGGCCTATATATCGACAGACTCAACTTTCCACGCTTCCCGAACCTCAATACCCTTCCCATTGTGAGACTCGTAGGAATACTTGATCACCCATTTCAAACTTGGATCTCGTCTTCGATTGTCGCATAAGCTTTACGCCTATAGTTTGCTATCTTCAGCGCTCTGCATTATCATATTTACTTTCTCGGTTGTATCTTGGACAATCTCAAGGCCAATTAATCTTCTCTCCCAGCCGTCCGACATGCGGGGTTCTACACTTCTGTATATCTGATGCCTCATAGGGTGCCACCATACGATACTAGGTGATAACTATTGTTGTAGGCAAAGCTCTATCAATGCTAGGTAATTATCGACTTCGCCAAACTCCATCACACGAACTCTCAACATATCTTCGAGAGTCTTAATGGTTCTCGATTGGCGATACATGCGTGGGTGGAAAGGTATCTTGAGTGTAATTTGGTGCCCATAGCATCTTGTAGCTTAGCGGAATCGAGGTGAAGCGAGGATCTGCATGCGATACAATGGACACTAGTGCGCCATGTAGCCTCACAATCTCATCTACATACAATGCATATCTTTCTAGGAATAGGTATTATTAGTAGAAATGAAGTGGGTAGAGCCGTCAAATCTATCCTGATAACGAATAGCATCATGTCATCTTTTGTGTCTGGGAAGTCTGTCCACGAAATCCATAGTGATCCTTTCCCATTTCCACTCAAGAATGGATGTCCCGGTCGGTGTCGATGGTATTGTCTTCTTAGAGATGGCTCCGGCTAGGAGAGGATAAGTCTGAGTGATGCATCCGTGGTAGCATTTGGAAGGTGATACTTAGGTATGGCTTCTGAGTAAAAGGTGTTTGGACTTGGTAAATGGTAGAGCTAGCTCTGGGCTGATACCTGATGCCTCCACACTTACAGTTTGGGAGGTAGTCTTCCACAGCTGGAAAATGAAACGTTTGTGATTGGCAGTGTGGGAAAATTAATTTGATGTGTCGGTGTGTTGATGTGCGCGTAGGAATTTTCTATTTTCGGTGTCACATTTGATGCAGCTATTTGGGGTTCCCTTGAAGCTTGAGGTCTCTATAAAAGGCTTGCAGGGTGTTGGATTCCTTTATGCCACTGGCTGTTGCTAGTTTTTCAGCGCGTAGATATGGTTAGACGTCATCGGGCACTGTCGGTGTCGTACTTTTTTGATTGCTTCATGGAAGAGGCTTATGAAGGGGGCTTGGACGAGATTTTCAACTATGGATCACGTTGAAGGCCGTAAGGACTTCGGCCTAGGGTGCTAATTTTGCATTTGGAGAATATTTTCGAGCCTTATGTGCCCCCTTACTTCCCCTTGGCTGGTTCGAAAACTTGAATGGAAACCTTTGCTCCACGGTAGGCTCCTTCGATGAACCCCTGGAGCTTTTCTTTTCTTTTCCTTAGGACCTCTTCTTCTTCTTCTTCTTCTTCTTTTTCTTGGCCTATATTGGGTTATGTAACTGCTGAAATGTGATCGCTTTGTTGTAAGCGTTTGTTATGCTCAATTATGAGCCTTTTGGGCGTAATTAATGAAATTACATTTCTTGATATTTTCTTGTAATTTATTCTTTTTTTGGGCTCGGATTCACCGGCGGTAGGGGCCAGGCTCCTCGGGTCCCGCGAGGCTGTGACATTTGATAAAACTTGGATAATCGACTATAGTTCCTTCTCTTAGATCTTAGCATAATAGGTCGTCCCAGACCCCATTGGTCTTCTATGCCCTAAGAGCGTAGCATCGCCCGAGTTCAAAATGCCGTAAGGTGATGGGTGTGATTGCATTTAATCTCTACTTGAGACGCTAGACACTAATATATGAGGAGTCATCATTGGATTTAACTGTTCCTCTTCTTTTGTTCCATGCTTTGTTTTTTCCACCTTAGGAAACTACATCACGGATATTACAGTACATCGCGGACTTTTTCACTAGGCACTTGTTTCCTCCTTATTTTTCAGGTGAACATAGTTTTACGCTCTAGAGTCGTTTAGTTTTGATAGAGCATGTTTAGGTGGCTTAGTCACAAATAGGGGGGTGTCAGCAGAATGGGGCTAGAGCCGTGAGATCTTCCTTGGGTCGATAGTTCACGTGGGTTCTGGAAATGCTACCGGTTGGTATTCGACTTGAGGTTGATTTTCATCTTTTTGCCTCATATTGTCTTCTTGCGATTATGGCAGAGGTCGGGAAGAGACTTATACTAGTCAAGGCAGGAGCTGAGACGGGGCTGTAGGAGTCATCTTATGAAAGCAACATCATCTCCTCCCTCTCCATGGATGAGGTGAGGTCTTATTGTCAAATCCCTGATGATATTGACTTTGAGTTTGTTAGAGGCCCGGTGAATCTACTATTCAGTGAAAATAAGCGCGATGTTTTTCACACAGAACAACTGCGATCGGGCTTCACTTCCTTGTGTCGTCCACAGTCGAAGTGCGGCACTTCACGGGCGCCACTGCTATATTCACTATAGCGTCATTCAGATTGCCTTATTTGGATGCTGCGTACTAAACCTTCTTTATCAACTGGACCTTTCATTGGTGGAAGTTTGCTTTGTTTACACCTTGAGGGTGGCGCACGGTGACCGACTATCCATGTAGGCCCAGAGCCCCCGACTGCAATTCATTACGGGGCTCCTTGATTCGCTTAAGTCCGAGGCGAAAGGAGTGATCCTGGTTAGAGGACCTTGGGATGAGACCCCGGGCTTTCCCGACCTTCCGTTTTTTGTAAAACGATCAATGTATTTCCCAGGTGTGTAGCGTGTGTGCTTTTACATGCCTACTTTCTATGTGCGTGGACCTTTTTACTATGTGATGCTCTGAGGAAAAGCCGGAGGGATGGCTAGTTGGTGGGTGGAGAAGACCAGTTTTGAAAAAATCAGGAAGTTGTTGGAGATTTCTAAATTTAGACAACATCACAAAGTCCTTCTTACTTTGAAGAATCTAGGTGATTTGAGTCTGGCAGTCCCTATAGCTTTGGAGTCATTCCACGCCCTCACAGCACATGAAATTATGGAAGGGAACTGTGCAGTGCTATGAGACCTTTTAAACCTCTGACGGCTCATCTCCAGCCAGGGAGCCGGGAGGCTTGAGTTCTTTGGTGCGGGAGTGGTGATCCACACTCATCAGGCAGCCTTCCTGCGCTGAGTGAGTTAAGGCCACTGCCCCATAGGCATCCAGGTAGGGCGAAAGGGGTAGTTGTTTGGAGAGTCTTCCTTCAGCAAGAAAGGGCTCTCTGTCACTTTAAGCATTGAAGATAGAGAGGGACGCTCGGCGACAAAAAGTTCTGGGCGGAGTGGAAGATTTCATCCCTTAGGTTCCCATATCGGACATCCTTTGGATTGGGAAGAAGAAAAGGAGGAGGATGAAATCGACTTGGATTCATAACTCTTTCAGACGAGCCTTGATACTGGCTTCAAGTGGGTGGCTGATGCCATCCCCGAGGTGGCCGGGGGAGAGGGCTAGGATGTGCAAGCAATAGTCATCTCAGGTTCACCTGAGATGGGTTTGAATGACCATCCGGCTCTGGAAAACGCCATCTTGGTGGAGTCAGGGGAGGCCTCTCGGGCCCGCGCGATCAGTGATCCACTCCCTCGACGGGCTTAGGCCGGTAGAGAAGACCTAATGTATACCCGGGCGAGCGTGGGAGGCCATTCTTTCTTTATTGTTGCTCTTGAATTTGTATCTTCCTCCACAGGGCTCAGCTCCACCTATGGAGGAGGTTTTGGCCCCTAGGCCAGAGGGCGCCCAAGAGATCATCAATCGCTGGAGCCCTTTTAATAGGGGCGAATCCTCGGCATTATTTCCTAGTCATTGTCGTATCCTTAATATGTCCATTCGTAGGCGATTACTACCATTGACATGGCCTACCGGCATCAGGTTGGGTCCCGGTTGGGGATGCAGAGAGACTACGACTATCCTTGATCGGGCATTTTAAACAAAGGAATACAGTGCTTCCTTGATGGAGGTGAAGGCGAGTTCACGGCGTTGGGAGTCGAAGGCGAGAGTCGTTGAAGGGCGGTCGGTGGCGAAGAGAATCATGCTCGTCATGAAGCGTCGATGGCTGGGTTTGATGTCGACGGCGGGGAGCACCGGCGCGGAGTGGAATCTGAGCTAGCGGGGTCAACTGCGCCCAGCTGCTGGGGATGCTGACGGAAGGGGATGCGGGTTGCGAGGGTCCAGCCAAGCCTTGGTTACTTTAGAAGAGGCAGATGGAAGGATGATGGGCGGTAGTGCGAGTAGATGAACGAGTTTCTTTACTTTTAGAGCTCGGGGCTGCAAAAATTTATGGGTTGTTCGCTTTCACGGAGGCTTCTAAAAGAAAAGGCTCTGGAGAGGGAGGCATTTGTGCGAGCTTTGACGTGATCTTGATTACGGTTGCCAAACATGTGCCTTTGCAAACGACATTTGTGGAAGTGAGCCCGTGATCACAGATAGGAAGCCGGACACGTCAAAGCCGCTACCTCCCGAGTTCTTCATCAATCCCCCATACCCCTCGGGTCTTGAGGTTTCCACGGCCCGATCTTGATCTGCGAGATGTTAGAGAGCGAGGAAAAGAGAGTCTTCCGGTAGCCAGGTTGGGAGTAGGCATCTAGTACGAGTTACTCGTCCGAGTAACTAGGGTGAATAGAAGCGATGCCTCTAGCGGGGACTAGGGATTGTATTTTATTGTCGTCGGTTGCCTTGTGCCTTGCAGCGTTATATCCACTGGCTTTGGTTGTCATGGCGGGTTTTCTTAATAAAGCATGTGTTTGTCTTGAAAATCTGCTGTTGTTGCTTTCTTTCTATTGAGTAAAGTAATTTACTTTGTTTAGCTGGGTAGGCATAGATGGATGACCCAACTGGGCATCAACCATACTGAGTCGGATAGGACATCAACCTTCCTCGGACTTTGTAATGAACCAGCTGGGCATCAACCATACTGGGCTGGATAGGACATCAACCTTTCACGGACTTTGTATTGAACTAGTTAGGCATCAACCATCACTGATGGGATGGGACATCAACCTTCCCCGAACTTTGTAATGAACCAACTGGGCATTAACCATACTGGGCCGGAGAGAACATTAACCTTCCCCGGACTTTGTAATGAACCTGCTGGGCATCAACCATACTGGGCGGGATAGGACATTAACCTTCCCCGGACTTTGTAATGAACGGCGGGCATCGACCATCTTGCCCCAGTAGGATAGGACATCAACCTTCCTCGGACTTTGTAATGAACCAGCTGGGCATCAACTATACTGGGCCGGATAGAACATCAACCTTCCCCGGACTTTGTAATGAACCAGCTGGGCATTAACCATACTGGGCCGGTAAGACATCAACCTTACCCGAACTGTAAGCGGTACATTGCAGATTGATAGATGTGCTTTAAGGAAGATTTATTGATAATACCTCTTCGGGTTCGCGACTTTCTCGATATGAGTCCATGATTGTTCATTATCTCGTTGAGCATTCAACATGACTTTGCAACTCCTTCATCTTTCTTGCTTATTCCTCCTTCTTTCTCTCATGCCCTGACGCCAATAGAATTGATCTTCTAGCCACTGGATCATTGGAGGACATTTTATTCTGTTGCCAGAGACGAATCGGATGTGGAATGGGGATCGATAGAGGTCGGGTGATGAAGAGACTCTTGGACAAGCTGTTAGACCAAGCTCTTGCCAATCGTCGGAAAGACTTTTTGTTCAATTTCCCATGGACGGTGCCAATTGTAGTCTCCTGAACTTTCTGAGTCACTGAACCGTCGGAGCATTAACTTGCCAGCATGTACCTGCAAAACAAATAAGAAAATGACGGTGGTGCGCCCTCCGCCTCTCCGATGCCTAAGTCAGATCAGAGAATCAGGAGAGTGAAAGAGTCTGTCTTTTTTAGTAAAGAATGTTGTACCTCTTTTGTTGTGATTCCTCATTCCTTTATGGAGAAGGAAGATGATCCGATTTCCATGGAAAGTAGGTGATTTCCTTCCAAAACGGAAGGGGAAAAAGGGCGTTCTTTGGCGCCATGACCTGTTCTTCATTTTTTGACGGCCAAGTTGGCCGCAACTTATGCCCTAAGAAGTGTTTGACCACCTCAAAAACAGTTATGTTTGTGTGTGCGGGGGTGGGGGGGAGGGCGGAGGGGGACCGTCTTTAAATTGAGAGATCAGCCGGGTAATCATTAGCTGGTCGTCTTCTTAGAGATGGCTCCCGACCAAGAAAGGATAAGTCTAGGTGATGCATCCCATGACCGGTTAGAATGTGATACTTGGACCTGGCCTACGGGTAAAGGTGTTTGGGCCTGGTAAATGGTAGAGTTGGCTCTAGGCCTGGTACCTACAATATATAGCCTATGCAGCTTGCATGGTGATGAAAAATATTATTATCTTTATAAATATAAGTGACCTCTGCACTTTCATTTTTTCTAACATTTACCTTACTTTTAAAAAAAAAAACATTTACTTGACTTTCATTTTTTCTAACATTTACCTCTTATATTTTGAAATATTAAAATTAACAACTTACATTGTCAAAGACATAAAATTAGCACTTTAGATTCTGATAACGTATATTGTCCTCATTCAGGAATCGAATTAGGACTCCTTCCCTCCTATGTACCTTTTCAAACATTGGCGCTCTGACCATAGGCTAGGTATGATGATGGACCATTGTATGTTAAATTATTATATTATTTATAAAAATACATTTTATTTAAATTTTAGGAAAATTAATCTTTAAGGCAATATAATTATCCTATCTACCCATAACATTTTTAAAAATCAATATTTTAATTTATCAATATTTATATAAATTTGTATAACTTTTTAATATATTTATAAAAAATAAAATTAGTATGATAGATAATTTTTACATTAATTTATAAAATAATATATAAAAATTCTGTCTATCAAAATTCATATATTATACATAAATATATATTTTATCTAAAATTTAGAAAATAAATTTTAAATAAAATTTGAAAATACGTGGAAGGGTTAGTTTTCATGTTTCTATAATTTAAGTAGTTAATTTAACATTACAAGTATAAGGAGTAAATGTAATAAAAAATGCAAGGGGTCACTTTTCATGTTTTTAATAATATAAGGAGTTAATTTTATCATTTAGAAGTATAATGGGTAAATGTCACAAGGTTTAGTTTAAACATTTTGAAAGTGCATAGGGTTAATGTCAAGTTATGAAAGTGAAAGGGTTGAGAATGCACTTTTCTAAATTAAGGTTTATAAATCATAATAGTTTAACTCATGTTGGTTTAGCTTTGAGTTTACTCCCGATAGTAAGTGGTTGAGTCGCTGCGGACTGAAGAGTTTTCTTAGTTGTGAAAGTGCTTTAGACACTCACAATTTTCTCATAAATAATTAAAAATTTAAAACAATTTCTTATAAGTAAAGGTCATTTATTGATTCGTTTCTTCGTGGGTTTTTACGTTGGCCTTTCAGATGACAAAGTTTCGATTCGTAGATCCTCTCGAATCTGCTCATCGATATACTCTGAGATATAAAATTTTAGGTATTCTAGGCATTTTGGATTACCAAATGTATGAGCCTTGAATCGATTATTTTATTTAACATAGATGTTGAGTCATACTCCAGGTTGTATCACTTTTAATAATGTTTCTTTGAATGTATTACTAACTCAATGTATTCCTTGTCTCAATCTACAGAGTCATGACCTGTATTTTGGAGTCCTTGTGTTTCTAGAAAAGGGTACAATAGCAAAGCCCAGTCGGTTAGGTTTGCGCCAGGCGGTTCATGAATTTACAGACCACACTAAGCATTTCTTTGTCACCTTCAAGAGGCCAGCAGGCGGGGTGGAATGAGGGAGTGTGATGAAGCCCTCACAGCAATCAAGCCAGTATCTTGAGAACCTCACAGTTAAAGGCAACTCTGGCCAGGCTAAACACTCTTTGTATACTTGGCAGTTTCAGATGTCTCAATAAGTGTTGCCCTATTCAAGGAAGATGAGAATAGAAAGTAGAGGCCAGTATTTTTTTTTCAGCAAGTCCTTAGCCGACGCAGAAACTCGATATAAACACCTTGAGCAAGTGGCATTAGCCCTCCAGGTAGCAACTAAAGCTCGCCGTACTTAGCTTACACCCATTGTTGTGCTAAGCCGACCTCTTCGGACACCGTTCTAAACGACATGTCTGGAGGAGGATGAGGAGTAGGCGGTCTAGATTAGACAAATTTGGTGTCGGTATAAGCCCAGATTAATTTAAGGACAAGTTCTTGCGGATTTTCTATGAAGATCACCCAATCTAGAATGAGCCTGGACAACTCGATCTGGTGGGCCCTTAATGTAGATGAGGCATCTCGGCAAGCCGGTAGCATCGGTTTGCTGACAATCCGTCGGGAAAAAGATTGACGGCAATCCGTTTGGGCCCGGCCACCTCAAGCAGCGATTAAGAGTTTGAGGCCATCCATTGGAATTGAGCGCGGTACTATGTGTCGGCCGACAAGCTTTTGATTCAAAGCGATTCTCAGTTGGTGGTAGGGCAATTAAACGCAGAATATGAGTCGTGAGACTCCTAAATGGCAAAGTATGTATCCCTGGTTAAGCAACTCTTGGGTAGCTTTTAAGCTTAGAAGCTCGAACACATCCCGAGAATTTCTGATGAAGCGGGCCTTGTAGCGTAGTGCGTTTGCTTCTCTTCGATGACGAAATAGTGTTCCTCCCATCTATTATCAACTAGATTACTAATTATCACTAAGATTAAGGGTCGGGTGGACAAGGTCACCCCTTCCTGGATGGACCCCATGGTAAAATATATCAACATGGGAGAACTCCCAGATAAGAGGAATAGCTCATGAAGATCAAATCTAGTCGGCCGGGTTCTCTTTGGTTAATGGCGACTATTTATATATATATATATATATATATATATATATATATATATATATATATATATATATATATATATATATATAAAACCTTCTACAGTTTTTACAATAAATTTTACTAGTTAATTTTCCTTTTTGCAAAATTTAATATTTATAATTTAATGATATAATTTTGGGAAAATTATGCTACAGTATATTCAAAATTGTTTTGAGGAAGAGGGTTATTGCTCAAGATTTTTATTATCCAATTATTTATTTTCAATTTGTCTTAATTTTGCTCCATATTTGTAAGAAATTTTGAAATTAGATTTTTTTAAAATCTTTATTTTCATATATGGGTTCCTGATTTGGTTCCAATTGTTGAAAATTTGGAGTCTTGTAGGTTTGTTGTTCGTTGTTAATTACTTCCTATGTTTATGATCCATGTTTCATTTATCAATATGGATTTATCTATTTTTACATGTTTCATGCCTGAATATTCCAAAGAAGTTGATACGGGAAATAATTGTACGAACGTTTTATAGTTTCTTTAGTTAGTTATAGGGTATCATGAGTCTTTTTTTTAGACCCCTTCCTGTATAATCTATAAACATAGAGTGACGCTTAGGAAGTATTAAGAATATTAAATTTTTATAATTTGGCAGCTAGAAAGGGTAAGGACAAGAGACATGTTCCTATAAAATTTGATCAAAGAAGACAAATTAAATTTTTAGTAAGAGGTTTAAGAATCTAATGGGCATTCAAGAAAAAGAAACTCTTCATTTTTTTTTGTAAAGTTGTGTTTGACTTCCCGAAAGTGATAAGGAAAGAACAAAACATATATAGAAGAAAATGATTTTCTTGTGTTTGATTATCTAATAATAAAATTTAAAGAAAATAAAATATAAATAAAAGTACATAAAAATTTACAAAATTTAAAATTATTTAATCTTTATATTGATGGGTTAAAATAAATAAAGCTGGTTGAAGCTTGAGTAAATAAAAGCAATATGTAAGGCTTAACTCTAATTTAATTTGCTATCATTTTTTCTTTCCTTTTCCTTTTTCTCCTTATTTTCTTTTCCTAGTATTTTCTTTCAAATTTTACTAAGAAAAACATAACCTAAAAGAATAGCTTTTAGATAAGGGCATTTTTACTCTGAGTTATGAAGATGTCTGCAATATTAGATTGATTCGGTAATTAATCCTAGAAATCCTGTTAGTTGACCAATCTTGTATATAGATATAGAAACAATTTGTGTAATTAATCCTAGAAATTATGTTAGTTGACCAATCTTGTATATAGATATAGAAACAATTTGTTTTTCCTTTTTTAGGATGTAATTGTATCTATATATTGCCTCTATTTTAGAGAAGAATACATCTCTTTGAAATCTTTCTACAGAAACTCTATTGTTTGACATGGTATCGGAATGAGGCTTGATCCAGAAAGAGAGTCTGCGAAACCATCGTATCGTATTTTCCCTCGAGCCCATCACCCTCGTAAAGGCTGCTTTGTGAGTTCGAATTGGTGGGACTTCTCGAAGCCTCGTAAAAGGATTCTTTGGGAAGCTATGATGACATCGAGTCGGAAGAAAATCAGCTTATTTGCCCCTCTTTGCCAAATGTTGCTTATCCAGGTATTATTAGTGAAAGCATCTGTATTTTACGCAGCAGAATAAAGCGGATTATTGATACGAGGTGCATCCGATCCGCATGACGTGGGACTCAGTCGGTTAAAATTTGTTATCCTTCTTCTGTCCGGTTATTTCCACGCCAATGGTAACGCACCTCCCCTATTGGGGAAGGATGCATTATCTTGTCTAATACTCTCATTAGATCTGTCCTTGTTGTTCCATCTCTTGAATCTGACATTTTTTGTACGTTATGACTTACTTCAACTCGCTTGTCACAGCAACTTTTTGGCCCTCATTTTGTGTCTTTAGTTGTTCTTGGAAGATTCTTGGTTATGGTGTTAAGGCCAGGGCAAACTTATAGAGTTGAGAATCGAAAATCAGTCAGGCAAATCAAACTAGCAGTAAAGACAAGGCTCGAGCAACTATATGGTTATGGCACCGTAGATTAGGACATCTTTCTTTTGGTTATCTTAAGAAATTGCAACCACAATTTTTTTCAGGATTGAATGATAGGGAATTTCATTGTGACACTTGTGAAGCGGCTAGAGTAAGTATTTCTTATTCACGAGTGAATAAAGTTCGAACCTTTTGAAGTTATTCACTCTGATGTTTGGGGTCTATGCAAAGGTTCCTCTATATCTAGAGCTCGTTACTTTGTAACATTTATTGATGAATGCACTAGAATGACTTGGTGTCCTACTTATTAAAAAAGTGATGTGTGTCTAGCATTCGGAAATTTTCACAAATGGCTCACACCCGGTATAAAACGGTCGTGTTTGGCAATCGGCCAGTGAGTGCGGGTTTATAGATGCCTCTCTCGGTAATTTTGGCTCCAAGCCATAGGTCGTCATCGGACCTCATGCCTATGCTCACAACAAAATGGATTGTAGGAAAGAATAGGCAACATTGGGGTGAAAATTTGCGAAATCCTATTTGCCTACCTCATCAATAGAACACCTTCTCGAGTAATAGGCACAGGCTCCTGTATAAATTCATGATCCTTACCTCAGTTCCCCATCTTCCGAATCTTTAACCCCGAGTTTTTAGATGTACCGTATATGTTCACATCCCCAAAATCTTGAGAAAAGGAATGGAGCCATGGAGGAATTAATATTAGTGATCTCACCAAATAGAAAGGGAGCCAAGCTATGATGGCGCGCATTTTGAAGGTGCCGGTGAAGGATTATGATCATAAAATACGAATCTCTAGGCAAAGCATCAACTAGTGAGGCGGGCTGAAAGCCTAACAAAGCCCAAATCTCACGAAAGCCAACCATGTCAATCCGTCACATGTCTCTTTGCACCAACGGATAGCATAGACTACTTGAGGCCCTGACCATCGCTGATTCGAGATGGCATAAGCTATGGCCGCAGGTGGTGCTGACAGGCATAAATGAATAGCCTAAGCGTTCTGCGTGGAGGATTAGAGCCACACTTGGCAATAGTTGCTTGCACATTCACCTTGCTTTGGGCACGAAGGAACACAGGTGGGAAGATGATGGCCGGCGAGAACAATTGAGGAATGGTTTGTATAGTGAATTGTCTTAGCAAGATCGGTATATCGTCTTCTACCACCCCACACACCTTTAGGATTGGGGTAGCAAAGATGTATAAAGGCAAGAGGATGACACAAGTCATGGATAGAATTATCCATGATATTTGTAGTATACCCCAACAAGCGGAGTTGTCCAACATATATGCATCCTGAGTCTCAGGTGCACTCCCATTTTGACTACAAATTTAATTATAACTAGAATCAGAATCTGTTTGTTCATTAAATAAAATCAACCAAAGCAGCGTATTGATACAAAAACAATGCAAGATTTTTCCATTCCCAAGTTCCCATTATCTTCAAAAAATTAACCTTTGTTCTACCACAACTTAGAATTGTTCGTAATAGCTCAGGTACCGATGTCTGAAACATGATATAAAATAGGAGTTTCAGAATCTTTCCCTTTAACTTCCACATTTAGGGATCGGCTCACGATACTACTTCTATTGTAACAAACCCTTTTGATCGATCACATAGGTATTGTCGAGTCTAACCCATCACAGTTTTGAATATGTGTGCTTAGTTCAGAGTAAGTAGTAGCTGATCATATTAAAACTTCCTCTGTTTGCTCGAACGAGGGAAAAAAGGAAACAATGAAAACTTTGAAATTTAACCATCCAAGAGCCTAACCTTCGTTCCTCTTCAAAGGAGAAGAAGTACTCAATACCCGATCTATAAACTCCATTTGCATGGCCAATCACGAATACCATAAATTTTCACAATTAAGCAACACAAACAATATAATATAAAAATATAATAGTAATAACGAGAATTAAGAATCAAACCCGCCCAAAAGCTTAGGCATGTTTCTCCACGTTCTTAGATGGTATACAAAGAAAAACATTTTCTAAATCAAGTGCATTTGAAGAAGCGATCGGAGAGCCAAATCTAGAGAGGATAAAAAGCCGAAAGGAAAAATGGAAGAAATGAGAGAGAACCTGAGAGAGAGAGGGAAAAGGAAAGATTGCAGGAAACCAAAAGTGAAACCAATGATAAAGAGAGAGACGGAGGCGGTAGAGGCTCGAGGTTTAGATATGGCCAGAAGCTGAGACGGTGGTGATTATTTCGATTCGGCTGACACATAATGCGCAAAGCGAAGGCAATGACTCTCAGTTTAAGAGTCTTCGTCCGTACCATTGAATTAACTTCCTTAGGCTCCTCAAAGGCGGGTAGTCTCCTTCTCCTTCTGCCTTGCTCTGTTTTTCCCACGGCTACATTGGTAATGTTTGCTATTTATTAATACTAGTGTAGTCCTAATGGTGCCATGGATATAACCTTGACATTCTCTCTTAGGCGAACAGGGCGTAGTTTCCTCTTTCTTGTTTTTGAAACAAAAACAAACTCACATTTCTCATGAGTAAAAGTTAAAACCCTCCCGATAAAAATTTATAACCAAACCACCTTGGATTTTAGTTTGGATTTTGATGGCGTTAATTTGAGAAGTTAGGTGAGGGGATGCTGAAGACCTTAGGCATGACGAGG
Organism: Tetrastigma voinierianum; assembly: GCA_016808115.1. NCBI lineage: Eukaryota > Viridiplantae > Streptophyta > Magnoliopsida > Vitales > Vitaceae > Tetrastigma > Tetrastigma voinierianum. The sequence goes on along the minus strand of JAEQBH010003212.1, from coordinate 129,535 downwards.
GATTATAGTCATTTTGGGGTATTACTATTATGTGGCCGCGTGTTTGGTTTAGTTAGATGGTATTTGTTTTTTTTACTTAATGTTGAATAGAACTTTTTTTGAGTTTAATGCTGAATAGTACTTAATATCATTAAATATTAAGTTGTTTGTTTTTTAACATTAGGTAGTGAGTAGGGATGTCAATGGGACGGATTATTTTGGGTTTCCGTCCCGGCTCGCTCTTAATGGTATAGGTTCAATTTAATTTCAATCGGGTTTTTAATAGGTTTGAGTTTATTTTCTCAAATCCGAGACAGGTTCAGGTATTGTTACTCTCTGTAAAACCCGAGAAAATTAGAAATTTTCAAAAATGATAAAATGTTAATAAAAATAATAAATTGCCATAAGGGTTTAGGGAAGCCTAGAAAATTCTCTAGATCTTGGATGACGAAACGGACTGCGCTGTTAAATTCGTCTTGCAAAATCTAATTACCCAGAAAAGTTTCGTCGAATTCGACCTGCGAAATTTTAGTTTTGGGTGATAAGTTGTCCCGGTGACTGGGGCCGAAGATTTTTATGAAAATCTCGAAATCGGGGAAATAGCTTAGGCTAAAGTTAGATTTAAATAAAGTAAAGTGAAAAAAAATAAATTATTTCGGGGCAGAAACGGACCCGAATGAAATAATATGAATACTGTATCCAAAATAATAATAATAAGCCTCGTCCAGAATTCATATTTTAAAAACTAATTTTTTATTATTTTATTTTTATACTTTAATATAAATAATTATTATTATGATAATGTTTTTAATAAATAATTTATAAAAATTCATAATATTTTTATTTTTATGAAAAATATTAATTTTAATATAATAAAAATAAAAAAGCAAATATAAAAAAAATTAAAATTAAAATATAAAAACAAAAATAAAATGTAAACATGGTGAGTTTGAGAAATTTTCCCATCTCACTTGGAAGCCCAGTTTAATTTTTAAATGTGCGGTTGGGAATTGAAAAAAATAAGCAGTCAGGTCGAGGATGGAATGATCCCAAACCCTCATGTTGTCATCCCTAGTAGTGTATATTGCTAGCTTTTCTTCTTGTTAGGCGATGATTGAATTTTCTTATTTTGTGGAAAATGACACTACGAATAGAAAAAGCCAAATATTATTATTTTCTTTAGAACTTTTAAAAAATTTCAGCAATAAGTCATATAAATTTTTAAAAAACAAAACGTTTAATATTGAGAAATTTATTTAGCTTGACATTAAGTCAAAACGCCACCTTAGTGTAACTGCGGATATCTGAGAACCAGAATCCTAGATCCTAACGACCCCCGACTTTCTTGCCCCTGCTTGGCCTTTTCAATTTTGTCTTCTCGTATATATATATATATATATATATATATATATATATATATATATATATATATATATATATATATATATATATATATATTCTACAATTTTACAATAAATTTTGAGTTTTAAGCGAAATAATTTGTTTGAAAAAAATTATTAAATTAGTTTGAAAGTTAAAATAATAATTAAATAGTGTATAATACTATTATCGAAAACAATGGTAATTAAAATAATCAAATACTGTTATTTGTGAAAATGGTAATTTGACAATTTAAATACAATTGTCATAGACAACACCAATTAAGCTTTTTCCTCAGTTAGTCATTTGCATTGCGTGGAGTCCGCTTAGTATTAAAAAACAATGAATAATGCAAAACCCCCAGTCAAATAAAGTTGATGTTGATTGGGTTTCCCATTCTAACGTCATATCCTCTTCTTCAATTTCCTTCCCCAGGATTCGAAGTATGAATGACAGTTGACAAGCGACAAATTTGGTCGATCTGACAACAAGCGGCCCCATCAAATTCACTTAAAAAAAACATAGACTTTTACTACTTAAACCATTCCTCTTTGATTTTAATTATATTAAACTATAAAATAAAATAATTATTTTTTGATATAATTGGGATATGAGGGACAGGACTAAATAATTCTCAAACATATCCTGTCCCACCAAAAACCCATCAACTCCATTGTCAACTCAAGTTCAAAACTTCAAACTATACTCCTTTTTCACCTTTTTTTTTACATGGGCGTAGAGCTACTTAGATTACACCTATAGAGTATTAATTAACAAATAAATGAATACTTTGGTGATCCGGAGGGACCAGGAACTCAAACTAGTAATTATTAAAAAAATAAACTCAAGATTTGATCGAATAAGTTATTTCTTAAGTTCTTCGGATTGGTCAGCTTTAATAATATATATTTTATATTTATTTTAATTTTAAATTTCTTTCCTTTTGTTATCTTGTATCGTTAATATATTTGATTCCATGATTGGAATATAATTTCATCACCTTTTGTGGCTTTGATGGATTGGGAGTATGGGGCTATGGTCGGTTGAGTTGCTACGAAATGATTTAGAGAAGTTGGTTTTGTAGGTGGTGGGTGTTTTGAGACAGTTTCGAGTGTGTTTGGAAGCTTAGAAATGGCTGCGAAAACATGTTTTCTGCTACAGTAGGAGTAGGTCTTTTATTTATTTATTTATCCTTTCAATGTTAGTGAGATGATATGTGTTGATGATTTTAATTGTCTTAGAGGAGTCATAATGATGGATTATTGCTCTTCGGGTCCACTGAGAAATGATTAGAACCCAAACCACTGAAACCTAGCCCTAAAACCTAAACCTAAACTCCCAACCTAAAACCTAAAACCATATACCACCAAACCTAAACGATGACCACTAAGCCTAAGCCTAAACTGAACCTCAGCCTAAAACCTAAAACCTAAAGCCTAATCCTAACCTAAAACCTAAAACCTAAAACCCTAAAACCCTAAAACCTAAAACACTAAACCTAAACCTAAACCTCTATACTAGAACCACAAACCTTAAACTTAAATTTAAAATTCAGGACAATTTGAAATATCATATTTTTATTTTTTAGAAGCTGATTGTTTTCTTTATGATAAAGTTGATGTGATAAGGATAATAATCTATCATATTATTTAATTCATTTGGGACCATGTAGTCAATTATAATACCATTTCAACTATTCGATGATATGTTATTCTGATGGAAAAATATTGAGGGGGTGAAACGGATGTTAAAGGGTAGCATTATTGTGCCTTTGGATGTATTGGTTGAATGCACGTTTGAACAATTGACTGATATGATATACTCAACAACAACCATTGACAAACAAAGGTTCAAATTAGTCCTCAATTGTAAGTATCACTTAAAAAGTGGAAATAGGTTCCAACCTTTTCCAATATGGGATGACAATAGTGTGTACCGAGTGTTGAACATGGTTAACACAACTGGCATTGAGGAAATTGGTGTATATTGAAGTTGTTAGGAATCAAGCCACAAGTGAATCAATCTATGGGTGGCCATATGGGTTATTGGTTGCGACAATTATAATGTTGCGAGAATTTGACTATGGTTGTGGGCTGAAGCGGTCTAGTGCAGGATCTTGGAGTATATGGAGATGATGAAGGCTGGCTTATGAAGAAGCTAATGATGAATCTGATGAAGATGTTGATGATGAATCTAATGGAGACTTAGATGTTCAAGCTGATGGACATGTATCATCATTTCGTACTTTTAACCAGGTTTTGGAAAATGAGCAGGGGATATATGTCTCTACGCATGCACCCTCGTGTGATGTATCAAATAACCCAGATGTTGAGATATTAGATGAGTCATCCCCAGTTTATTATCACTTACCACCAGCATATGGTGAACATGTTGAAAACTTAGGTAATGCTATTTCAAGTCACGTGGACTCCATGGGTGCAACATAGTGGGTTATTCAGTGGAGAATTGTAGTTGGCTAAGTTTTTTAATTAAATCTGATTTGCGAGAATGTAAATATTTACTCAATTAAAGCACACCAAGAGTTTGTTGTTGTTGCATCCTTAAAAAAATTGCTCGTTTTAAGATATAAGAAGGTCGAAGAATGTCAATGTCTATGGAAGCTTCATGCCATGGTTGTAAAGATACTTGCTTATTTGTTATTAACAAATATAAAGGGCCACATACTTGTGTCAATCCTTGCTTGAGCGAGACCATCGTCGGTGGACTGAATGTGATTCTTTGCTCATATAAAGGTAATAATTAAGGCACAATTCACATTGACTATGGCTGCTATTCAAGCAAGTGTGATGGAGAAATGGGGATATGAAATATCATACAAAGCGTTGGATGGAAACATAAAGAACTTTAATGATTATTTGGTGACTTTTCACGGAGTCATATACCTGCATTTGCCATGTTTGTTCTTAGCCTTAAAGCAAACAAATCTTGGATGTGTTGTAATTTGGAAAACATGTGACATTAATATGCCAAACACTGAGATGTTCAACCCATGTTCTGAATCCATTGAAAGCCATCTATTGAAGGGTTTGAACATTGTCATCCCGTGATGAGTGTTACACCATATTGCTAGATTAGTGTTACACAAGATCGGAGAAGAGCATAGCATCGTCGGTTATGATAAGGAGGCATCTACATCACATGGACCATCAATTAGACCTCCGGTGTCATCCACTCCAGTACGTATGCAACCCATTTGAGGTAGAGGGAGAGGGAGAGTTTATCGACGGTCGTGGTCGAGATGGTGGCCGAGGTCATGGTTGAGATGGTGAGAGCGATTACAAGTAGTACACCTGAGCCGACGTACTACTTAAGTACTATACCACCATCACCAGACTTTTATACCCCACAGACTTACACATCACCTTCCATACCCCTAGACACTTACACATCTTTACCATATCCGGTGTCGCTAGAGCCAACCTCCATAGCAGTAGATATCACCTTCTCATCCCACCCTTTATCATCCCCTACATTGCCTCCCATCGGTGACACCATCCTTGACCTTGTATCAAAGTTGGGTGCACTTCCAGGTAGGCGACCTCATGCTCCACATATAAGTCGAGTACTTCTTCCATCAACTCCCTTAGCTCCATTAGCTCCATCAGCTCCCTCGACTCCTTTAGCTCCATTAGCTCCGTTTGAAATGGACCCTATAGATCAACTAGTTGTGTATTCTAGGCGCCATCCTAAGAGAAATATGAAGACGTCATATTGTGGGACTCATTGATATATGTTGATATTTTTATATATTGATATTTGTATACAATTTTTTTATATATTTATATGATTTGGTTTATGCATGGAGGTCATAATCGGTTAGTGTTCCTTGGCTAGTGTGGTTGTCTGTTATGATTATTTGATAATCAGAAAGCTGGTGTCTTTGCCTACATCTTAGTTTATGGGGCTGGTGTTTTTTGTTTCTTTTGTATAGGTCTTGGGGCACCTGTTGTATACATCTTGTATACTCTTTTTGGGGTTGCTTTGCCGGCCTTGTTTCATTGAGCTCTCTTTGCTTATCCAAAAAAAAAAAAAAAAATCAAATGACAGAGCTCCATGGCACCATTTCTAGACACATATTTGTCTTCTTTTGTTTTAGCAAATGCATAATGACTAGTCCATTTTCAAAAGAAAAATGAGGCTTTTTTTTAGGGGCCAATATTACTAAAAATGTTAATTAAACTAATACAAGGATAAGTTGACTAATCAAATCAAATGAGAATTAATTGATTAGATTTTTAACTTCAGTGATGTTTTGAGTTTCGGCATATGTAAGGAATGATTTCACGCAGAGTATTTCGGTCTAAGAGCTCCAGTTCTTAGCCTTGACTTTCTTGACTGGATTACGTTTCGAGACCGAAAACTGAACCATGCTAATAGTCTACGACCTGATATTATAGCATTATTTTATTTCCTTTAAGTAAAACTAAACCATTAGATATTACAACAAATCTATTTTAAGCAAATACTAACTAATAATTGCTTTGATTATTATCATTCACCATTAGTATTAGAAACAAAAAAAAAAAAATACAACTACAAATTATATAGTTGAAAAAGGTATTAATATTATAAATTCAAAAATTTAGTTATCAAATTTCTCTAAAGATTTTAGAAATATTATTGTGGATATTTATCAATTACAAAATTAGAAAGAAATATTAAATAATGCATAATGTGGCTTTCCTATGACCTCATCATCTTCAGGTCGTTCTATACTATTTCAATAAGTTAATATTACATCAAATACTTCTAGTAGTCTAGTTGAGAAAATTATACCCAACTTATTATCTTTAGTACTCAAAATATGTAATAAAATTTATATAGGTTATTAAACCAAAGTATGAAGAATGGTATCAAATATAAACTAATGGAACCAAATTTGAAATTTAAGCTAAATATATTTATGAACTCATGAAAAAATTTCTTTCCATTAATCAAAACAGGCTATTAAGCTGACCAATCAAAGAACTTAGAAGCTAGCTTATTCGATCAAATCTTGAGTTTATTTTTTTAATAATTACTAGTTTGAGTTCCTGGTCCCTTCGGATCACCAAAGTATTCATTTATTTGTTAATTAATACTCCATAGGTATAATCTAAGTAGCTCCACGTCCATGTTAAAAAAAACAAGGTGAAAAATGAGTATAGTTGGCTACAAAAAAACATAGGAATATAGTTTGAAGTTTTGAACTTGAGTTGACAATGGAGTTGATGGGTTTTGGTGGGACAGGACGTGTGAGCGGACTCCACCTGCATATGAAATGACTCAATGTAGTGGGTGAGCAAAGCATAATTACAGCTGTCGGGGACAGCGGCATATGAACTACCTAATTGTCGTTTTCACAGACAACGACATTTGATCATTTCAATTGCCGCTGTCCCCGACAGCGGCATTACGCATTATTTTGGTTATTATTTTGACCTCAAAATTAATTTAATATTTTTTTTTAACAAATTCTTTCTGTCTAAAACTCGTAAATTTTACTAGTTAATTTTCTTTTTTACAAAATTTAATATTTATAATTTAATGATATAATTTTGGGACAATTATGATGATTCTATTTTAAAAAAAAGTTTACAAAAAATAAAAAAGGAAGGGCAAGCAAATTAACTCATTTATAAATAATTCATATGAGGTGTTTTGTTTGAGGAATATTCAAAATTGTTTTGGAAGAGAGTTATCACTCAAGATTTTTATTATCCAATTATTTATTTTTCAATTTGTCTAGATTTTTCTCATATCTGCTCAAGACATTTGTGGGTAATTTTGTTTTAAATCTTTATTTTCATATATGGGTTCTTGATTTTGTTTCAATTGTTGAAAATTTGGAGTCTTGTAGGTTTGTTGTTTGTTGTTAATGATACTAAAAAAAATTGTATAAGTTTCTTGTAGTAAAGTATTATATGCTACGTTGTGTTATTTAAATTCTAAATTATTATTAGAATCTAAGAAAATTTTCTATGTTTTGATGAATTCTTGTTCACTACTTATATTGTAATTTCCATAATTTTTTTTAATCTAAGATTCCTAAATTAATAAAAAAGAAGAAGAAACAAAGTTGGATTGAGGAGCTAATCATTAATAGTGTGGGTACCATGGCTTTTGGCCTAGCACCCCTATTCAGAAGGCCCAGGCAGATCAAAGCCCATAGGCCAGGCCCAAATATCCTCACATATCCTAACCACGGCCCGAATCCCGGCTCGTGGACTACCCGATCACAATGAAAGCCTTGAGGTTGTGCTGGGCACACATCTTCTCTAGTAGGCTCACGAGTCTCTAAGAAGATGGTCAGCTAATGATTTCCCAACTGATCCCTCACAGCTTGAAATCACATCCTCCCACGAATCACGTAAGTAACCATCCTTAAGATGATTAAACGATTCTTGAGGTAGAAGATTCAGATGACTTGGCTATCAAGGAAAAAGCGGTGAAGGCCTTGAGTAGACGTCTCCGTGATTTCGAAACCAATCACCCACTTTCCATAAAAGTTGACCATCCTCCTCCCCTTTATAAATAAAGGAAGGAATCATGAGAAGAAGATAGGTGGATATACTCTCTTGAAAAATGGATGTGTTATTTCCTATTTCTTTGTTTGACTTAAGCATCGGAGGCGGTCGACATAACTGCCGTAGATGCATTGTTTGTTTGCGAGGTCCTTCTTGCGGGTTCATGCCCCGACGATCCGAAGACTCCGAGAATCTAAGAGACAATAATTGGAGCCGTCTGTGGAAACGACCAAGCAAAAAATCTTATCAACGGCGTGCGAGGGCTTGGCTACGTCGGCTATCAAGCGATCCCCCACACCTCAAAGATTTGGTAGTTCTCGCTCAATCATCCAGTTCGTCGGATCCTATCGCTATGGCCAGCAACCCAGCAAACTAGTCCCTTGAGGACCAGTTTTTTCGCTGGCGTTAGGATATGGAAACGAAGCAAGAAGAAGTAGGCGAACGAGATAGCTAGTTGCGGAATCATCTTGAAGCCATTTTACAATAATAGAATGATCACCTGTGGGCTCGTTTAGAAGAGGATCAGGGTGAAAATGCACAAGGGAGCAGCCATCCTGCACCCCAGTCAAACATAATAGAGGCAAGGAGCCCATCTTGCCAGGTGACAGTGATGTAGAAGCGGACAATGAGTTATCCTCCAATAATCTCCCGCTACGATCTTTCTGCGCCCCAAAACCGGGGGGTCAGCTGACTACCGTCAGTAGCGGAAAATCCTACGCATCTAGTGTTCTGAGACACACATGAGTAAAATGTACATGGGGCCCATACATTCATACTCATAAAATAATAATCAACTATATTATCGCCAGTTTCCATGCTTGTTCTACAAAAATATTTATACATATTACAAATATTTACTCAAAGCTACATTTCGGCTTTCTTCTCAAAGGCTACCTCTCTTTGAAGTAAGTCTCCACTGGATAATCTACGTACTTGAAAGGGTCCCACGGCGAGGTGAGCAAAGTCGATTAGAAAGTTTTCCCTCTGAGGTTACTCCCACCTAAAATGCATATGCAATGGCATATATAAACAATCAATCACATTCCATACAATTATTTACTATTATATGAAATGTCTATATCATGCATGAGATGCAACCCCTCATGCTCACGACCTGAGTCCCAACCGACTCCCTCACACCTGGAATGCCAAGTGTGAATAAAACCAGTCACACACCATGACTAAACCATTGGAGACCCTCAATTTTTAATTATCAAATTCTTTTTCCTTTCTTTTGTGGGCCCCGCAGTTTTCGGGTTTTACAGCGGGACGCCGCATGCTTTTTCAACATTTTCACTGCTTACATCGCGGGATTCATGTCCTACTTGATGGAGCTAACATTTGAGACTTTCACCCACCTGGGGGGGGATCTACCTAACTTGCTTCGCCTAAAACATGATATTTATCATTTTGATCATTTACACACTCGTGAATCTCTACCTTGGACTTTGTCCCATTTTTCCCCAAGTTCACGACCCATTCACCAATGCAGGTGAATAAACCTACACCCACACCCAGGCGGCGCGATGTGACCGTGCATATTTAATGCATGATGCCAATGCATTTTCCTCATGTTACATGCATGAATGAGCACTGCATGAAACATTTACGCACCATGGACAATTATAATTTATACATATAATCTACCTCCATGCAAACCATATTAATACATCAAATAGCATGCATCAATATCACATTTCCACACACTGTATGTTATTCCAAGCAAGCACTAACACATAAGCGGGTCCTGACTTGGGACCATTCCAGCGGTGCCTCACGGCCTTCACGAGCATGAACCATTTTGGTTCCAATCCTTGTCATCACATCGAACCATGACACCTAGAAACTTTGGTTTCTAGTTCAAACCTAACTCCCACGGTTGTGGCCCATTGTGAAACCGATCATGAAATCCATACCCTTTAATTCAAAGCTTGGAACTAATTTACATGGCTCCATAAGCAACCCTACCATTATAAAGCCTTTAGGCTAAAGTAACCAAATGGGAGAAAATATCCTACCTCTTGGAGTTTGTCGAAACCAACTTTTTGAGCAATCCACATGTAGATCAGTCGTGCACCAACTTTAGCCCTCAAGCGTCGAGCTGCGAACGCACGGCGGAAAAATCCTTCCTTTCTCTTTCCTCCCTTTCTCCTTTTCCTCCCTTTTCTCTCTGATTGTTTCCTCTTTGTCATATTTTCTTTCCTTTTTGCTTTTCTATTCTTTTTCTCTTTTCTCCTCTCATTTTCCTTTCATTTTCTCCTCATTTTCTCTTCTCCTTTGGTCATTTTCTCTCCCTTTTTGGAGCAACCACTCATTCGGTCAAAAGGAGGAAATTTCCTCCCCTCCTTCCTCAAGCCAAATGTGTGGCTATCACTTTTCCATCCTTTTTTTCCTTATTCTTAAATCCTCTTTATGACATCATCACTACATGGCTTAATATGAGCCATGGGATTCATTTCCCACACATGGCTAATTGAGCCATTCTTTCAATCTAAGTGTCACTCTCTTATGGGTGCACCATGTGGCATCCACAGCCTGCTGCCATGTGTCATCCGACACCCCACACCTCGAAAAATGTGAAATCCCGACCACCTCGGAATCCAACGAAATTCAACGTGGTAGCTAAATTTCGTGAGACGATTTCAATGGAGAAGTCCGTTTCATCATCCGAGATCTAGAAAAATTCTGGATTTTTCAGTCGAAATTACTATTTTACCCTTTATCCAAAATCTTGGATTTTAAAGTTTCTACCCCCAAAGAGCAATAGCGTGGAGAAGTTTGAATCAAGAAAGAAGGCCCCGGCTTACGTTCTGGCGGGTGCATCGATTTGCATGCATCCCAGACACGAAGAAGGAGTAGTAGAGCGACAGCGGTTCGGCGAGGCCCACGAAAATGTGCCTACTACTTGGCACAAGGGCGTAACACCATCACTTCCGTTCATGTATCCTACCTTGACTGCACAGCCTGCACATGCCCCATCTACCCTTGTCGGGGACACGAAGACATCTTTATCCTCCCACTGTTGGGCTGACACATCTTGAGCTATGAACCGCCCCGTGGCTTTGTCATACCGTCTTTTTCCATGTATGATGGCTCCTTTGATCCGTATGACCACATGCTGTATTTCAATCAGGCAATGATACTTAATGCCACCGCTTGCTGTAAAGTGTTCGGTAGCTTGAAGGGGCTCGCCTAGCCAGTTCTAAACTCCCACGGGAGATCTATCGGCTTCGTTCAGCGAGAGTTGTAGGCTGTTGTTCCCAGTACCTGTGCTCAGTTCGACAGAAGGGAAATATTAGTTCTCTGCAAACCATCTTCAAGAGAGAGGACGAGTCCATTCGCGATTTCATTAGAAGATTTGGAGGGGCTGTTCAAGCGATTGATTAAATGCAGTATGGATCGCGATCCTTCATAATTTCTAAAGGAGGTTCAGGCCAGACCACCCCATTCTTCCACTGTGGCTGTTGATCACAAAAGAGCAACATGTATATCGGTTGAGTACCTTCGGCTCATAATTTGCTCATTTTGTATAAGAATAGGTGCCTTTGATTGTTCTTGTGTTTTGGACTTGTACGGAGTTTTCGGGTTCCATGCATAATTATTATGGGATTAGTGTCAGAGAAGCAGATATAGGCTATTGCGGTTGATAGCGAGTACTATCGTGAAGTTTTGGGTAATGTGCAGTGAAGGAAGAATGAAAGAGGCAATGAATGCCGGTACCATACTAGCCGTCTGAGCCCAAAGCGGGGAAATCAACCGGTGGCCAGTGGTGCGGTACCACTCTCATTGATGCCAGAGGTACCCCCAATGAAAGTCACGGAAGCGAGTAGTGCAGGTACCACACTTCTTGTCTGGGTACCCGACATGTAATATTTGGGATTTGAGCGGAATTCTAATTCAATGCAAGAGATACGTTCGGTCAGCCGACCACGGTCGAGATCACAATGGAAAAGGGTATAAAAGCCAAAGGAAAGAAAGGAGGAAGGAGGATCTTTGGATCTAGGGTTTGGTTTCACCATAAAGAGAGTGTTTTTCTCATAGTTTTGTTGGGGTTCATAGAGGTAGAATAGGAGACTTAACTTTTACGCCCGGTCAAGTTTCAATTTCATGTAATCTTTTCGGTTAGATCACACAACTCGACTTTCTCTTACGGAGTTGTTTGTGTTTTGGATTCTTTGATCTTGCAATTGAAGTGTGATTTTCTCAGTTTCTTTTATGGGTAGTTTTTCATCAAATATGAATCACTTTACGGTTTTGATGAGTTCTAAATTCCCATGATGGGGTCCTAGCGGTGGAAACTCACCTTGATCAAGGTAACCAACCTCAATTCCGCACACCTCAACGAGTTATGCGATGTTAAGCACTTGTAGAAAAAATCTTATAAAACCTTGGTGGCATTTTCTTGACAACGTGTGAGCGAGAGATCCTCGGTACACATTGTGTGCTTGATTGCCCGATGCAAGCCCAGAGTACGAGTAAAGTGTTTGAATAGGTGTTTAACATCATGATCGTTTTAAGTTTCTAAAAGAGCTTTTAATGTAAAATCTTCCATCAGAAGACCATTCATCAATGGTTCTAGATGAGATTGTGTGAAGAGTGGGAATTACTTGATCAATAGCGAGTGGAAACCTAAGAACCCTATCAATCATCTTTCTGTTTTAAAATAGTCAATTTAATCAGTTACTAAATCAACCAACCACAATCCCTTAATTTACTTTTAAACATACAGTCTTGGAAAACAACCATTAAGGATCACCTAGAATACCACTCCCTGTGGAGATGACATGGATTACCCGCGGTAGTATAATGTGACGACCTTATCTCCTACGGCAGGAATAATTTAGATACGAAATAGATGAAGCAGCTATCTCTGGATCCGCTTGCGACAATGGAAGAATTGTACAGACGCGCGGATAAATATTCTTATTTGGAGGACAATATCGCAAGGTGCCTCTCGAATCATGATGACCACGGCTCAAAGCGGCAAGCGGTTGCTAAGGGACGATCCTCGACAAAGGGGAGTCGGGGTAGAACTAGAACGCTCTGGGACCAATCAGAGAAAGTGTAACACCTCAGGAAATACACCTAGTCGTTTCAACATATTTAGGGTATATTATAGGTGCATTTGAAAATTTTCGTAATTATTATTTTTCTAAGTGAGAAATTTTCGAAACTTGGAATTTGTAAAAGATACAAGGGTAAATTTGTAATTTGTCAAAACGGGAAATAAAAGTCATAATATAAGAAGATGAGATGCTATTTTAGAAATAACATAAGTTGATTTGAAAATAAGGGAGAGATGAAGGACAAAAGAGTAATAAAAGGAAATTTTAAACAAAATGGGATAAGACTATGTTGGTCTCTCACTTTTGGGGGAGGACTTCAACGTGAAGAAGAAGAGAGGATAAGAAAAGGAGTAGAGGAAGAAGAAGAAGAAGAAGAGGAAAGGTATGGAAACTATTTGTGTATTGCTATAATTATGTATGGATTTGTATGGATTACTATGGGTTTGTATGTATTTGTGAACTTTTGTAGGGATTCTTGGATTCTTAGTTTAGTTCTTTGTCTAGAGTTTTGCTACGAGAAGTTCTAACCCACCATTACATGTGTTTGTGGAATTTTATGGGTTGGAACTTGTAGGAATATGTGTAGATAAGCTTGGAAATGAGGATTGCTATGGATTTGTGGGGATTCATGTAGGTCATTAGCTTGGGTGTATGAAATTCCTCATTGAGCTAGGGTTTGAGGTGTTTAAGAGTATGAATACTTGTTGGGTGTTAGGAATCCTCTTAACTGCCCCTCTTGTGTTTATGTTTGGGTTATGAACCTTTTGGGAGTTGTTTTTAGTGATGCTTTTGGATTATTTTGGGGTTTTTTGATGGATTTTGGATAAAATAAGAAAATCTAGGCAATTTCGGGAATCCTACACCGCGTGAAGGATCCTGATGGAGGCGAGAGGGGCTTGGAGCAAGTCTTAGGTGCCTTGAGGCGTAGCAATGCTGTTCGCGGAGGAAAAGGCCTACGCCCTTGGCGTAACCTTGTTCTGAGACACATGTTTTTACAATGTATTTTGCTATTACATTGTCAGGGACATACATTGGACTAATGAGGACCACATAAGTTTATGAAAGGGTCCATTCATGTTTAGCAGAATTAAAGGAAAAGAAAATTATCTGAGTAACCGCAGCCTCGGTGAAGTGAGTTTGTTGTTGGCAAACTTAATTCCCCTATGATAAGATAATAAGTTCCTGAACACATATAATTGTAGGGCACCTAAGTATTGGATATTGGGTGCCACGACATAGCTGTTACATGGGCAGACATATTATAGTACTTGGTACTCTAATTAGTCTGTGACACTCTGGCCAGGTGCTTGGTACTCACGATTAAGTGCGATTGCACCCTCGACCGTGCTTTGGCACATTTAGTACTTCAGTACTCTCTGCTTAGTGGGATGACACTCTAATCGGTCTTGACCTCTTGCTGTCTTCTGGCACCTCGATCTTTATCTCTCTTAGTGCCTTTGGGTACTTATTGTGCTGTGTCCTACTCATTTCTTACTACTGGTCTAGGTAGTCAAACAATTATATGATAAGAGTCTGAATAACGAATAAGAGTAAAGTAATGTACATCGTTCTACTCTGAATGCACCTACGGGTACCTCTGTACAAGTATAAGCTCTGTAGTACCTACGAGTACCTTTGTACAAGTATAAGCTTTGTATTGTACCTCTGATTGCCTCCATACAAGTATAAACCACACGTAACTCCTATGGGAGATCGGAAAAGTATAAGTATACTATAAGTATAGTATGTGTATAAGTTTGTTATATGAATTCATGAGAATTTCGATATAGATCTTGTATATCACATTCTTTGTTGTATGCTTCTTTGACAAATGAGTACTAGTGGATGTGTATACGTATAAAGTCATATGTTTTCCCACTAGCGTTAAGCAGCACTAGTTTTAATCAGGTAATGAGTCTCAGAGGAGGACGTCTGTGATCTTAGCATACTATTGGGCCAATGAGCTAATGAAGTCCATCACGAGGCTCTACGATTATGTAAGCGATAAGCGTCTGATTTTGTATATGTATATGTAAATGGGTTTCAGGCGTATGTATTGACCTTTGTAAACACCACTATGATGGTAGTTTTATTTTGTATCTTTGTATATGATATTTTTGATTCGGTTATAAGACTCGAATTTACTGATGTCTTAAGCGAGGTAAAGTCCTAGTATAGTCTCGCGCCCACTTCATCCACCTAGGCGGGGGTTGGGGGTGTGACAGAAAGAGGAACCCCACATGAGTTTACCCTACAAACATCTCTTACAACGGACTCCTTCCTACTCATCCCGAGGATCATGCTGACACCAAATGGCCCACATGTGGTGGTAGATCCACGCAGCATAACCGGAGTCTACGAGATGAGATTACCACGAAGGGGACCATGGGCATGGACGATCGATGTCGAAGCCTGAAATTTGCAATGGAAAGATTGTCGGTAGGCCACCTCGGGAGATATGTTCGGAGATGGCTTTTGTTGTTGCCGTGGTTGAAAGAATAAGCGGTCGGCCTTGGAGCTCACTTTGAACCTCGGCCACTTAATAAGCTTCATACTAGGCGACTTAGTTGGCGATCAGTATCGGTCTAAGTTCCAAAAGAGGAGGTTGTTGCTAGCTGCCACAACTCGAGCTTGAGTGAACACCATCCACATCCCGGATAACGAGAGCCTTCGGCCAATTGACAGCCCTATATCCTTTCCCCCTGTTAACTCGTCCAGGGTCATTACTCCGCACCACGATGCACTCGTACTTACTCTATGTATTAATGATTTCGATGTGCATAGAGTATTGAATTAAGTGGCGATCTGTGGACACATTCTATTTACGCTAGGCAGATGAACATCTCTTTTAATAGGCTGTGTTCGGTTGACACAATCCTATCCTGGTTTAACGGGGCAACCACAATAATGATGGGCGACATTGCTCTCCCCGTTAAGGTAGGGCCGGTAGTTCAGCATGTCTTATTTTCGATTGTTGAGGACCTGGGCTAGTCTGATACCATTGATAGCGAAACTGGCTGCATGCGATGAAATTCGTGCCCTCGACCTACCATCAAATGATCAGCTACCTGACCAGTGCTAGGAAAATTGACCTCTTAGGCGGCCCGACTGATAGCTCGGTAGTGGCACCCGGCTGGTAGTTGGGGCGAGCAGCTCGCCTGTCCGGCTTTCGAGACCCGATCCTCATAGCCGCGATTATAACCGCGCAGCGAGGGCGGAGGACAGGGAGTGATTAGTCGTAGACCCCCTGGAATCAATAATCCTAGATAGGTCGGATAAATCCACATATGTTAGTTCCCTCATATCCAGTGGGGAGAAGGAACAAATGCAACAAGTTTCACATGGACTCACTCAGACATGGCTAGCATTAACCCAGTACATGCCTCTCACAAATTGAATGTCATCCCTTCATCCAGGCCAGTTAGACAGAAAGTGAGGCGTTTCCACCCAGACCTTCATCAGGTTATTCAGGTAGAAGTGGATAATATTTTAAAAGCAGGTATCATTAGGGAGATAAAGTATCCGAAGTGGCTGATGGTAGTAGTCGAAAAGCATTAAATGGAAAGTATCTGCGTGGACTACACATATCTCGTGAGGCATGCGACGACACATCTACCTCGGATAGACCAGATTTTCGACGCGTCGGCCTGACATGAGATGTTGTCATTCCTGGATGCCTTCTTAGGATATCATCAAATACCCATGCATCCTCCAGACGTGGAAAAAACAACATTCATCACCCCGCACGGGCTGTTCTGCTACAATGTGATGTCGTTTGGCTTAAAGAATGTCGGGGCAACGTATCAGAGGTTAGTAACTAAGATGTTCAGGCCGCTACTAGGAAAAACCATAGAGGTTTACATTGATGATATGTTAGCAAAGTCCAAGGAACGCCGGACCATGATGAGCATGTGCAAGAGGCTTTTTAACTCCTAAGGGCGTACGGTATGAAGCTTAATCCCTTAAGTGCGCGCCCGGTCGGTCTTGAACGGTCTTAGGTTTCATGGTGACTTAGAGGGTATAGAAGCTAACCCCTTTCGGCAAGCTATTTTGGAGTCCTTGGCTCCCATTTCTAGAAAAGGGGTACAATAGCTAACTGGTCGGTTGGCTGCCTTGGGGCGGTTCATCTCTCGATTTATAGATCGCCTAAAGCCGTTCTTTGTCACCCTCAAGGAGGCTAACTAGGCCGGGTGGAATGAGGAGTGTGATGAAGCCCTCACAATAATCAAATAGTATCTTGCAGAACCTTCAGTCCTGGCTAACCCTGAAGCCGGCTAAACACTCTTCGTATACTTGGCAGTTTTAGATGTCTCAATAAGTGTTGCCCTATTCAAGGAAGATGAGAATAGAAAGCAGAGGCCAGTATTTTTTTTCAGCAAGTCCTTAGCCGACGCAGAAACTCGATACAACCACCTTGAGTAAGCGGCATTAACCCTCCGGAATTGGCAACTAAACTCGCGCGTACTTCGAAGCACACCCCATTGTTGTGTTGCGCGGCCCTCCTGCGGAGCACCGTTCTGAAGCTTTGACACATGCCATCAGGAAGATGGCTCGATGGGCAATTAAATTGAGCAAATTCGGTGATCGGTATAAGCGAATTGGCTAAAAGGACGAGGTTCTTGCAGATTTTCCTAGAGAGATCCCCCAATCGGAATGAGCACGGACATCTCGATCCTGGTGGACCTTGGCAATGTAGATGGGGCATCTCGGCAAACTGGAGCTGGCATCGGTTTGCAACTTAAATCTCCGATCGGGGAAAAGATTGAGCAGATAATCAGTTTGGGCTTCAACACCTCGAACAACGAATAAGAGTTTGAGGCCATCCTAGCCGGAATTAGGCCGCGGCCTACGGTGTCTGTAAACAAACTTGATTAGTGATTCTCGGTTGGTGGTAGGAGTAAATGCTTGCGAGAATGAGTCGCGAGACCCCCGAATGGAAAAGTATGTAATCACTAGTTAAGTAGCGGCAGGTAGATTTTTCGGCTAGAAGCTCAGACACATCCCCAGGGACTGATGAGAGCCGGAGCGCCTTAGCGGCCCAGTGGGTACCTTTTTCGATGACATAAACAAATGTTCCTGCCCATCCCCATTATCAGCTTAGATTCTTTAATTATCACTACTCGGAGTAGAGTCGGTGGACAAGGTCACCTTCTGGATGGATCCATAGTAAAATATATCAACACTGGGAGAACTCCCCGAATGAAGGAGACAAGCTCCACGAGATCCAAATCTGGTTGGCCGGAGTTCTCTTTGGTTAATGGGCGTTGTTTTATATATATATATATATATATAAAACCTTCTCTGATTTTTTACAATAAATTTTACTAGTTAATTTTCCTTTTGCAAATTTAATATTTATAATTTAATGATATAATTTTGGGAAAATTATGCTCGATATATTGAAGTGTTTTGAGAAGGGTTATTGCTCGAGAATTTTCATTATCCAATTATTTATTTTTCAATTTGTCTTGATTTTGCTCATATTTGCTTAAGAAATTTCGAGGTAGATTTTTTTTAAAATCTTAATTTTCATATATGGGTTCTTGATTTTGTCCCAATTGTTGAAAATTTGGAGTCTTATAGGTTTGTTGTTCGTTGTTAATTACTTCCTATGTTTATGATCCATGTTTCATTTGTCAATATGGATTTATCTCTTTTACATGTTTCATGCACGAATATTCCAAAGAAGTTGATACGAAATAATTATGCGAAACGTTGTATAGTTTCTTTAGTTAGTTATAGAATTATCGGGAGTCTTTCTTTTAGACCCCTTCTTGTATAGTCTATAAGCAGTGGCAACTTAGGAAGTATTAAGAATATTATATTTTTATTCTCAAAGACAAGCAAAAACCTTTAATTGTGAAATATATATTTTAGATTATTTTCTTTAGATAAAAAAAACAAAAGTATTTTCTTTAGTTAGTTATTGGGTATCAGGAGTCTTTCTTTCAAACTTCTTCCTGTATAACCTATAAGTAAAGAGTGACGCTTGGGAAGTGTTACAAACGATACTAAAAAAATTGTATGAGTTTCTTGCCGTAAAGTATTATATGCTACATTGTGTTATTTAAATTCCTAAGTGTATTAGAATCTAGAAATTTTTTCTATGTTGTGGCAGAATTCTTGTTAACTATTTATATTGTATTTCCATAATTTTTTTAATCTTCAAAGATTCCTAATTAATAAAAAAAAAAAAACAAAGTTGGATTAGGAAACTAATCATTAATAGAGAATATTTCAAATCTATTATTTAAAAAAATTGTTTATTTTTTTTTTTTCCCTCAAAACAAAATACTAATATATAATATTTTTAAATGATTTAACTTCTTTTAGTTTATTTCCTCATAAACTTTTTAAAATAGGAATTTGATAAACATAACATAATTTTCCTTTCTTAAAAAATATTTATTTTCATATATGGGTTCTTGATTTTGTTCCAATTATTGAAAATTTGGAGTTTTGCAAGTTTGTTGTTAATGATACTAAAAAAATTGTATGAGTTTCTTGCATTAAAGTATTATATGCTACATTGAGTTTTTCAAATTTTGAATTATTATTAGAATCTAAGAATTTTAAGGTTTTGATGGTCTTGTTCACCATTTATCTTTGTGATTTCTTGAATTTTTTTTTAATCTGTTACCAAAAAGATTCCTAAATTAATAAAAAAAATAAACAAAGTTGGATTAGAAAAACTAATCCTTAATAGTATATTTCAAAATCTATTATTAAAAAAAAATTGTTTGGCTTTTTTCCCTTAAAACAAAGTACCTAATATAAATTATTTTTAAATGTTTTAACTTGTCTTTGGTTTCTCATTTCTCATAAACTTTTTTTTTAAATAGAATCAGATTGATAAACCATAGCATAATTTTTAAGTTAACTTACCTTTAAATGTATTTTTTTCGATAAAAGAATATACATATTGTATTAAGAAGTGTTCAAAGAAATAATAATAGGAGAATCCAGGTGCCCTAGCAAGTAAATGGGCATCTTGGTTTGCTGACCTCTTAAAGAAAACAATAGAACAATCTTGTATCTTTGTATCTCTTCCAACAAAAGTAGATAATCTTCCACTATTAACTCGCATATGACTAAAAAACCTGAAATGAATTCATAAATGATTGCCTAGGGTTTGCTACCAGCTTTCTTTTTATACACCTTTTTTTTATGTACAAGTGTCCTCTTCCTATTCGTTCTATGCCTCAGATGTTAGTGGGATCATGGAGCGATTGTTCTTTTTGTCTTAGATGAGTGTTAGGACCGTGCAGCTAAGGAGATGATTCGCATTTCAGGTGAATCGTCCACATGTTGTCTGCGTTTGGAGCGCGTGATTCTATTTTTGCCTATGTTCAAGGCTACTGAGGATGGCCAGTTTTGATTAGGGTGTGATGAACACTAGGAAATGGCTACGCCTGGTATGTGTTTAAGTGTAGCAAACTTCATTTTGATGGAACCAGACATTTAATGCCCAACTCTTATGCCTTAGTGAACTCGAGAGGCGGGGGTTGATTTAGTCCATTTCACTAGTCCCTCAATCGGATCTCATTTCAAGTCATTGGACCCATTTCGAGACCTACCTTTTTATTATGGGGCGGATTCTATCTTGTCCGACAAATCATTCTCGTAATAAATGTGAGTCCTTTCGATTGTCTCATTGAGTGACATGCACCCTTTGTATGTCTTGCGACTGCTTTGGATACTCAAGCCTTGGTGTCGCAATGATGATTGTAGGGCTTGGTCTTTAAATAGGGCCCTTTCACGTTTCACTATCTTCGGGTCTTTGAAGTTTCTCATTTTCTGTGGCATCTCCTAGGTTCGATGCTGAGGGTTTACCAACGCTCGATTGCTTATCATTTGGAGCTATTTCCATGCCTTTTCGGTGGTCGTTCTTCTTTCTTCAAGGTTTTCCTCTGTGTTACCTTTGCTCAAGAGAGAGAGGAAGCTTGAATTTGAAGGACTCTTCGTCAAACCCACTTTTAGAAGAGGAAATTGAGGGAGAATGAAGCAATGGCTTCTCAAGGGGAGTCTTCTACTGTTAAGAGGAAATTTAAGTTTTTGATAGGACAACCAATCTGTGAAAGTCGAAGCCCAAGTTGGGACAAGAAGGAACCTCCCATGTCGAAAAGATGGCGAAGTGGTGCTTTGCCATCTACAGGGACGAGGTCTGTTATGAATGAGTCTGGGAAGCGGATTGATTAGTACCAAAGTGCTATTTTTGAACCCTATATTAGATAGGTTTTGAGTGCTTTTTGCGCACTAATCATGTCATTTATGCCAATTGAAGTGTTCAAGTCTTCTTAGTATCACTTATGTCGTTTAGAGGTTATTTTTGGTTGTTTTGCAGGTTTTTGCGTGCTTTGGGAGTTCAATATCTAGACATATGATGAATCATGAAGATTGAACTCAATTGTCAGCCATCAAACAGACCAAAAATCAAAGAAAGAATGAAGGAAAAGTGATGGAAATCGATGCAGTAGAGGGCCGAGGGAAGCAATGCGAGTGATGAATCGGCCAAATCCGGGAATTTCGCTAAAGATTGCGAAAATTTATTTGAGATTCTTGAAAAATTCATAACCTTAGCGAAATTTCGCAATCTTAAGCGAAGTACAGATACCGCTAGACAGAATTTAAGCTAGGCAAGCCGTTCTACGACGAAATTTTTGCATTCGCTACTCACATAAATTTCGCTAGCTAAGCGAAATCACCACCTAAGCGAAATTTTGCATTTCGCTATCTCTTGGTGATTTAATGGCTAGCGAAAGTACGCTAACTAGCGAAATTTTAGCTACCTAGCGAAATTTTGAGCCTTAGCGAGAATTCAGCGCCTTGTCATGCTTTTGTAATTAATGCAGCGGAACTTGATTTTGGTGTATTACTCTCTTGTCCCTAAAATTAGCCAAATTGTTAGGCTTTGTGGTATTTTCATACATTGGGTGGCCTATATAAGCCCCCTCCCATTTTGTAACCAAAAAGAGAAATTGAGGAAGCAATTTTTGGTAAGTTTTTATTTTTGTCTCGTAGTTTAGTTAGGGTTTTGCTTTTCTCTCTTCTCTCTCCTCTTTCCCTTATTTTCTTGGTACACTTGAACACCCCTCTTGGGGATGGCTTGACTTCAAGAGATGCTTAGCTAAGCCTCTTTTCTTGCTGAAGAAGGGAAGCTAGCTTGGTGGTGGGGCATATGCAGGTTGTCCTCTTGTATTAAAAGCTACAGGTATCGTGTTTATGGCCCTATCTTCTCAAAATATGGTTGAATAGCATTGAATGTTATTAATTTGGCCAATACTTACCATGCTTCAGGATCGGTGCATACTTATTGCTAGATGCCTTCGTAGTTTAGATGGTCTTCTGAGCCCTTTGAAATGATGTTTAATGTTAGGGTTTCAAGCGCCAAGGGAGGCGATAGATGCATGTTATACGTGTTAACTCAAATAGGAGTTGATTTTAGGGTGAGGTTAAGCTAGTTAAACATAGATCAGGTTGTGGCTTGGACTATAGGTTGCTTGTCATAACGAGGATAAAACCAGGGACACTTGTTTGCTAAATTTACCAAGTTGGCGACTAAATCTTCAAAGTTAACTTTTTCACACTTCATTTTGATTTTCTGATTAATCAGTTTTCAAACTCATCACCTTTGTTTTTGAAACAAAATCAAGAATCCCGAATAGAAAAAGTCTTGCAACCGTTGCCCTTATGCAAATCCTTTTAGGATGAGAAACTCATCCGTGTTGACCCTAGACCACTATCTTTGCATTAGTATTTCGGCGTGTAGTAGGAACAGGTGTATATAAATTTTGTTGATTTTAGCTCAGCCTCTTGTGTACGAATCAAATGGCGTGGATTTAGGGGATGGTGCCAAACTACGAATGATAAGTTGAAGTGTACTTGTGATCGACATCACGCAGTGAAGGTAATCACTAACTCTTTTGAAACCCGATTCGCGATAGCGCAAGCTTTCATCACTTTCCGGTAACTTCAACATTTTGTTTTTCATACAATCAGTTTTATTTTAGCTAACCCTAACCTTTTTGCAAGTTGGTTTGTGCTCTTTGTTGTGTCTCGGTTGTGGAATAGTTGTGTATGCGTCTTGGGGCAGAGGAACTCGGGAAGGCGCATGGGAATCGGTACACAGCGGCCCGGTCGGTGAAGTCGGTGTACCTGCGATACCATGGATCCACTACGAAGAACCTTGAGTCGGCTGGAACCCGATAGATCAGCGGCTATAGAACCGTGAGGATCACATCCACCCTCCTAAGAGTTAGTGCCACGAATCCTGTATCATTCCTCCTGCCCGAAGATGTAGCGATCAGGCCATATTTATTACCCCTACTCCCCACATATCATGGTATGGAAAATGAAAATCCATACACACACTCATATTAGGGATTTTGAGGAGGTTTGCACTACCTTTAAGGAGGTATGATGGACATGGATTTCTTTGAAGCTAAAGCATTTCCACGATACACAAGAGGCAAGGCGAATTTGGCTAAACTCACTTTGAGGCCTAGAACCACCATTAGAGAATGGGCCGGCACAGGCAATTCTGAAGAAGTTCCTTGATATCATAAGACTAATAATTTGAAAAGACAAATTTACACCTTTGCAGCTCAGGATGGTGAGAGGTTTTATCAGTGTTGGGAGAGATTTATGGAGACCATCAGTGCATGCCCACATCATGGGTTTGATACATGGATGTTGGTAAACCACTTCTATGGTGGTATGTCTCCTTATGAGGCGGCTTTGGAAACCATGTGTGGAGGAGACTTCAGGTAAGCATCTGTGAAGCCATGGATTTTAAGTGCATTAATTTGAAACTTCTAGGGTTGGGATAGGCGAGCCACAGGAAATAAACGATGAGGGCCTTGACCAACCTACTGAAGGAGGATTTATACAGCGCTTGGAGGATATAGAAATGAAAGCTAGGATTTCTGACCTTGGTAGGAAGGTGGAGGAGCTTGAAGGAGAAAAGGCTCCATGAAGTACATCACCCCGGTGACTAAAAATCCTGCACACACAATCCTTGCACTAATTTCAATCCCTGTACATCGGTAGAGAGCAGGTGTCCTATGGCCCTACAGTGAAGGATTTGATGTCGGGAATGTCACGAATCTTGTAGGGCTGATATAAGCCCACCACAACCCGATGCCTCATATGGAAATACCTACAATTCAATTGGAGGAATCACCCACCCCAACCTTTCTGGAAGCCCTCCCCCTGTATGTAGTGCCCCCGGGTGCCAAACCACGATTTTGGTTCCCAATTTCAACCAACCACCACCATCTATCATCTCTGTGGAGCAATGATTTTAAAATTTGAGTAAGGTGGTAAGCGACTTTGTGGAAGAGCAAAAGTCAATGTGCAGCGGCACAAAGGATTGATCTTGTAGAAAGTACGAATAAGAGAATAGATGGGCTTAGGAGCAATCTAAACCAAAAAATTGATAACCCTCTGATATTCCATCACGGGTCAATGAGTTGCTAAGTCTGAAAGAGGAAGGTTCCCTTCCCAAAACGATTATAAACCCGAGGGAATCCGTGAGGTAGGATCATCAACAATTCGGAATGGATGAGGTTAAGGCTATAATTACCTAAGAAGTGGAAAAAGAGGTTGATCAACTCATGCTAAGAAGCTGTTGAAGAATCCAATCCAGGGAGGAGAATTGCGATGCGAATATTCTCCTAAAGAAAGATTCAATGAAATCATACCTCCATTTCACAAGCACTTAGAGAGGTAGAAGAAGGCATCTCGTAAGCGGGCATTTTAGGAGTCTTAAGGCAAGTGAAAGGTTAACATACCTCTATTATTAGACATAATCAAAAGTCCTGCTTATGAAAATTTTTTGAAAGATCTTTGCACAATCAAGAAGGGATTAGGCATTGAGAAAAAGGCATTTCTTACTGAACAAGTCAGTGCCATAATCCAAAGTAAGAATCCAGTCAAATACAAGGATCCAGGATCTCCCACAATTTAAGTCAATATTGGTGGGAATTGCATAGACAAGTCATTGCTTAAGTCTAGGGCAGTGTGAACCCTCTTTGTAGTGATGCATTATGCAGCGGTTAGGTTTGGGTGAACAAACGGAAACCGACATCACACTTTCATTGGGCGATAGATCGGTAAAAATCCCTAAGGGGATAGTTGAGGATGTCTTGTTGAAAATAGACAAATTCTACTACCCAGTAGATTTTGTAGTGCTTGACAGGCAATTACCAAGTGAACTTGATCATGTTCAATCATCTTAGAAGACCATTTCGCGTAGCGATCTGATAATAAATTCTTGGGAATGGAGTCATGCAACTTACCTTTGGTAACATGACTATGGAGTTAGACATCTTTCATCGAACAACAAGCAAAAGTTGCTAGAACATGAAAAGCAAATAAGCGGTGAAGTTGTTTCAAATGTCGATGTCGGGGAAGCACGGTGTCCGGGAATTGCAGGAGTAATCAACCCGAGGAGATGAAGATATTGGTCTTGTCATCAACACCACTATGACGATTGCTTTCGGTTCAGCCGGCCATCGCGAGCGAGGTCGACAAATGGGCACCCCAGAAACGAATGGTCAACCGGTGCTGCGAGGAGTTGGGATCGATCCTTGACCCCCTTGAGTAATTTTGAGAATGAGCAGGTTCGGTGTTTTGAAAGCCAGATTGCGAGTTCATAATTTTTGCTTTTGTTTTGGTCAGTCAAATTTAACATTTTTTAGTTATTTTAGAAATTTTTTAATTTGCTCGATTTTCCCACGTTTTAGTACTTTGTTTTTATACTATAGTACTTAGTATTAATTTTACTTACGATTTTATATATAGTAAATTTTATTATAATAATTTTTATTTCATATCTTAGTCGTAATTAATATAAGCGATTTTGAATTTCGGGGAAGTGCGACGAGGGCCCAATTAGCTAAAATATAGCGAAAAATGGTCTTGAGGACCCTTCGGCTGCCACAAACAAGCCTATTTAAACCTGGGGGGGGTTGTCGACTTTCCACTTCACATTCTCCTCCCGGTGAAAGCCACGAGTCTCCGGCCTGCGCCACGCGTCAGCGCCCGCTGCCGGAGTTGCGCTACTGACCGGTGACGCGGTGCGGCGCCACCGCCATAGCCACTGGCGCATCCTTGCCCTTACTGCGCGGAGTCTCAGCCTGCCCTAGCTGCGACCGATCCTAAGCGAGCCTCCACTCTAGCTAGCATCAGCCACGCGCACGAGCCACATTGTTCCACGGTACGGGTTGCGCTGACACGAGCCACCTCGCAGGAGCCTTGTTGAGCCTCTTGCAGTTCAGGACCCTCTTGCCCAGTGGTTCGGCTATTTTGCCACCTTAGCATTTGGTCCTCTTGAGCCTTATTTGACTATTTCGGAATGGTTTACAGCTGCGGCCCGGTGAGCCACTGGCTCATACGCGCTATTTGAGTGATTCGATCACCTCGGTGAGCCTCCCGGTTGAAGTCTGAGCCTCGACTGTATTTTCGATTAGTGAGCCCTCTTCAATATTTTATTCAGATTTTAGATATGGTTCGTGCTCGGGGTGGAGTCCTTAACCGACCGGAGTTAGGTCGGTACGAGAGAGGCCCGACTCGTCCGGCTCGGTACCATCACCGGTCCACGGCGGTGCACGAGGAGCCTCGGGGATTCGTCGTTATCGGACACGGATGGGACCTCGGGCCCCATTCGTACCAGAGGAGAGTTAGGAGGGCTGACCCTCAACGATCACTTTTATCGAGCCGGCCAGTCATCTTCCTCGACGCGGCCATCGCGATCCATCCCGGGCTGCCGGATGACATCATCGCCTCGGTTGTCACACCTCCGGGGATCGGGGCCGTTGTTCGTGGGCACCCCATTCGGGGAATCTTGCACTACGATCGAGGGACTTTCATCGGGAGTCATTCTCGATGTCCGTGGGCTAATCCCGGTTAGGGAGTCCATGAGATTGATCGGAGATTATTCCTCTGCCCTTCATGACTCAGGCGGCATTATTACCTGGTGGTGCTGCGAGTTCTATCGTGTATGACATCTCGAGGAGCGGATGGTCAGCGTGAGCTTGGTTCTCTATTGATGATCATACGAATTTTCGGAGCGGCGATATTTCCAGCGACTTTGGGCTGCGTATCTGCTTTGCCAATGCGAAGGTTACAAATTAGGCCCACAAAGCTGTGCGAGATGGTTCCCGATCAACGGCCGGAGAGACACCCGCGGCTGGACCCGGTACTTTTCGAGGAGGCGGCTCGCCTCGGATGTTGCTGATTTACCATTTATTAGGACCCGGTCTATTCATTTGCAGCATTGTACGGCGGAGGGCATACGTCTTGGAGGCTCTTTCTGCAGGAATCTCGGAGGATCTTTAGTTTAGTCCCTTTGGTAGTGATGACTCATGATGCATTTCGAGGAGAAGGTCCATCGGAAGGGCACGAGATGCGGCGAGAATCTGGTGCGTCTTGAGACTCTTGTGCCCCGGAGGTTCTGGGCGTTTGGGTTCCCGGGAGGGGCCCGAGGATTGAGGAGGAGGATTAGATGCCCTCTGGTTGTCGGGTGGACGGGTGATGACCATACAGGTATCTTTCCACCTCAGACGGTGAGGACCGGGAGTGGGATCAGGTGGTGGGGACCGGAGGCGATATGCACGCCCTGAGCCGAGATCACGGAGGAGTCCGACTCAGTAGATGTCCTCCAGTCATCTCCTCATCCGCACACCACATCGCGTTTCTGCGGCTGTTTACACAGTCCATCCTATTCGGCGCACCATTTCACTGAGTATGTTCACACAGTTCTAGAGATTGCGGAGTGTGATCGTGCCATACGCTCACTAAGCATTCTAGCGAGCGACCAGGGATCGGTTTGGCGGTGTCACTCTGCCCGAGCGGATCATGGCGCACTTGGGCCTTCCTCGTGTTCTTGATCGGAGAAGACCCACCACAGTCTTGACCTATTTGGATGTTTTGGGCTGCGTGGCGGCTTCAGACCGCCACCACCACGGCCCGGTGAGGTGGTTAGGTTTCTTTTATGATTTTGTATAGTTGCAGTTTTTATCATTTTCACTAATTTTGTTTAGGATTTATGTGTATAGTAGCGGTGATATGTTTTTAATGTTGCTTTGGTAGCCATGTACTAGCCATTTGGCTATATCAAACTTCATTGATCTATATATATATCTGATTTTTGCATACCATGTTTTGTGCTTTTTCTATATGTAATGTTTTTTATCTCCAATTGGACAATTGAATTGCTTGATTGAACAATTGAATGCTTCAAATTGGACAATTGATTGTTTTAATGGAAATTTGAAATTGTATTTGTCGCCTTTATGTTAGAACAAATTCCATGCTTGAAGCGGTTTTGGTCGAGTTGGAAGTTCAGCATGCTCAACTTGAAATTTCTCCTTTATGCTAATTCACACCTTTGCACTCAGGATTATTTCAATAATTTGTGAATTTGTTTACTTCCTTTAAACTTTTACATGGCCTAGGCCTTAAGCATGTTGGCAACCTAAGATAGGTTTTATTATTTACCCACACTTGAAGACCAATTTTGTCTTCAAAAGGAAAAAAGAAAGGAAAAGCAAAAGAAAGAAAAAGCAAAAGAAAGAAAATAAAGTCGTGAAGTTTGCCTTGAAACCAGGAGCACGGTGAGGGTGTATAGGCGAAAACCTTGAAACCCGATGCCCTAAGCCTTAATTGGTTGGGAGTCATCGATTTAGTGTCGTTATGGGTGGATAAAGTGGGAATCTAACGATTTGTAGGTGCTTGATTTTCGAAATCATTCAAAGTCAGAGTGAAGCACCGTAGAGTTTGTGGTCGATGATCATACAGCTTGATGCCTAAACCTTAATTGGTTGGG
This sequence comes from Tetrastigma voinierianum, assembly GCA_016808115.1. NCBI lineage: Eukaryota > Viridiplantae > Streptophyta > Magnoliopsida > Vitales > Vitaceae > Tetrastigma > Tetrastigma voinierianum. The sequence continues at coordinate 100,754 of JAEQBH010003212.1, read as the reverse complement.
AGTCATCGGTGGACCAGATTACGGACTTTGAGTGAAATCGGATTTAAGCATTGCACCCTACAATATAGTTGAATAAAAGAAAGAAGTGCGTAACTATCCTTATCTAGGTTGTTCGCGACTTAAGGCCACATGACCAGTGCTAGGTTGGGGGAGGGGACAAATTTTGCAATTTATTGGCTTAATCTGGTTATATAAAGAACCATTAGACTTAGGTGGAAATTCAAGTTGAGAATCATGGAATCAATATTGACCTAAAAAATTTTGTTCTTGTATGGTTTGGCTCTTTCGTAGCCGGTTTCAAACTTGGTGTCCATTTTTTGATTTAAGGACGATGTTTATATGTACATACACCTTTTTACCAGATCATAAACTTTTGAAAATCACTTGCATACTCTCCTTTTAGTTTTTGCATCGCTAAGGGACTACTTGGCGTTTCGGTTGGGGTGTGATTAATTACCGAAGTCTTTATTTTGAACCCTATATTAGATAGGTTTTGAGTGCTTTAGCACTAATCATGTCATTTATCTTGATTAAGTGTTCGAGTCTTCTTAGTATCACTTATGCTAGTTTTAGAGGTTATTTTTGGTTGTTTTGCGAGGTTTTAGGTGGCACAGGAGTTGATATCGAGACATATGATGAATCATGAAGATTGAACTCAATTGTAAACCATCAAAACGGACCAAAAATCAAAGAGAATGAAGGCAAAGTGATGGAAATCGATACGATGGGACGAGAAGCAATGCGTGATGAATCGGCAAATCGGGGAATTTCGCTAAGATTACGAAAATTTCATTTGAGTTAACGAAAATTCATATCTCATGAAAATTTCGCAATCTTAAGCAATTAATTAAACTAGACACGGGAATTTCGTAGGCACTATTCTAGAGAGTTTGCATTCATCTACTCACATAAATTTCTCTAAGCTAGCGAAATTTCGCTAGCTAGCGAAATCACCCCTGCCTAGCGAAATTTTGCATTTTCGCTATCTCTTGGTGATTTCGATATGTATTTAACTAACTAGCCATTAGCTACCTAACGAAAATTTTGAGCCTTAGCGAAATTCACTGCCTTGTCATGCTTTTGTAATTAATGCAACCGACTTCAAATTTTGGTGTATTACTCTCTTGTCCCTAAAATTAGCCAAATTGTTAGGCTTTATGGTATTTTCATACATTGGGTGGCCTATATAAGCCCCCTCCCATTTTGTAACCAAAAAAAGAGAAATTGAGGAAGCAATTTTTGGTAAGTTTTGTTGTCTAAGTAGTTTAGTTAGGGTTTTGCTTTTCTCTCTTATCTCTCCTCTTTCCCTTATTTTCTTGGCTGCCAAACACCCCTCTTGAGGATGACAACTCAAGAGATGCTTAGCTAAGCCTCTTTTCTTTGAAGAGAAAGGAAGCTAGCTTGGTGGTGGGGCATATGCAGGTTGTCCTCTTGTATTAAAATCTACGGGTACCGATTTATGACCCTATCTTCTCGAATATGGTTGAATAACGTGGAATGTTATTAATTTGGCCAATATACCATGCTTTAGGATACAGTGCATGCTTATTTGCTAGATACCTTGTGGTTTTTAAATGGTCTTCTGAGCTCAGAAATGATGTTTAATGTTAGGGTTTCAAAGCGTAAAGAAATTGATAGATGCATATTATGCATGTTAACTCAAATAGGAGTTGATTTTTAGGGTGAGGTTTGCTAGTTCGACATAGATCGGTTGTGGCTTGGACTATGGGTTGCTTGTCATAGCAGCGAGGATAAAACCCGAGACCTTGTTTGCCACAAAAGTTACCAAGTTAGTGACCTAAATCTTAAAGTTAACTTTTCACCGCCATTTTCGGTTTTACAGGTTAATCGGAGTTTTTCAAAGTCATCACACTTGTTTTTTGACAATCAAAAGTCCAAATAGAAAGTCTTTTTCTTCCGTGCATATGCAAATCATTTTAGGATGAAAACCCATCCCGTGTTAATTACTGGAGCCACTGTATCTGCGGTAAGCATTTCTGGCAGTAGTAGGAACTTAGGTGTATATAAATTTTGTTGATTTTAGCTCAGCCTACTTACTGTGGCACGAATCACATATGCAACAGGCCCACTGCGCCTTCTTTCGGGTGTCACTATACAGGCGGTACTTGGGAAGAGTCTACCCTAATTGAAGGAGATGTGCCTTTGATAAGGACGAAAAAAAAGGGTTTAGCCTACGAAGGAGTCACGGTCTGGCTGGCTGACCAAGTCGACTAAGATTGTCTGGTCTCCAAGTTCACTGGAGGCTATGTTATCTTATTTGAAGTTATTCAACGATGAAGGCATGCTGAAGCTTAAGAAGGATGAACTTTCGAGCAAATTACGAGAGGAGCTACACGTGACCAGCATGATGAAAGTTATTCAAGCCTTGTCGAGACTCGATTCAACGGTAGGTACAACCATGGCTATTAAGCTTTTGTATTGTGATATTGTGAGAACAGCGTTTTTTTCGATATCGTGATATTGTGAGCAAGGGGTATATTTTTCAAGTTGAATCGTCGTTTTGGGCGTATGGAGTCGAAGTTCAAGGAACACGTTGTCGTGCGGGATTTATCTAGATTCATGTATACCCGGTTTAAAGAGAGTCTGACTCATGTTCCTAAACTAGAACGGAAACTTAGGGGCCCAGGCGTAACCTGGCGGCCCTGATCAAATTGGGGGTTTTCAAAGATTTTAGCTCATTGTATCGGGAAATGGAAAAAGATCGTCATGGACAAGTTTCTCGAGAAAAAGACATACTCGACACAATTGATTGACTAGTGAAGAAGTTGACTAAAAGGGAAAAGGAATTTAAGGATGAAATGGACAAACTATAGAAGAAATAACTAGCGCTGTTGGAACAGGTGGAGGAGCAAAATCAAAGGTCGTTCGAGAAAGGCTTTACAAAGGGCAACAAGGGGGGCTATGAGAGAGGCTATGGCATCGGGCGTAAGAAAGGGTATCAGGAGGGCTACTATAACACCACAAATTATACCCTAATAGTTTTATGGCATGTTTAAATTAAAATGGAAGTGAAATTCGTTTTTTGGAAATTTCTGGATTAAGTGTGAAAAGAATATAATCGAATTTTTAAAAAAAGTACAAAAGGATCGTGGTAAATTATCAGCTTAAGGACTCAAAAGGACATTAAGCTAGAAGATTGTAATACTATTGTAGGAATTTTGAAAATTAGATGTATAAATGGAAATAACCATGGAGACAAAATGCAAAGATTGAAAATTAGAGCTAAATGCCTTTTTCCAAATAGCAGCCTTATAACAAGTGGAGATAAGACTAAGATTTGTCTCTAGAAATCATTTTTCCCATTTTGGCTTTGGGAGCTAGGGCATTGGTAGTGTGAAGAGACCACATTGGTTTGCTCAATCCATTTCCATGCTCTCCATGTGCAGAAGTACAAGAGGAAGAAAGTAGAAGAAAGGAAGAAGGAAGAAGAAAAAAGAAATAAGAGAGGAAGATAAGGTTTAGAAGAAAATTAAGGTTATGAAACTACCTAATTTCTCCACTTTTTGTTTTTGTTTGTTGGTTTGAGTTAAGGTTTGTTGGTTTTGATTGTTATTTGGTTGTGGTCCTCAATTGGAAATTTTAGTATAAAGGAAATGTTAGGGTTTTAGGGGAAATGCTATAAAATAGCATTTCCGAAACCTAAGTGAGTATTGGACATGTAGCAGTGCAGGGTGCTCAGGTTAGGAAATTTCAGTTGGAGAGGAAACCTAAGACCTGTGACTACATTTTCTAAGAAGAGCCTAAAGTATTAAGATGATTTTAAGATCCTTGAATTTGGTTCTAAAGACCTGTTATTTGTTATGTTTGTACCAAACGATCCGGTTATTTAGGACATATATGGAGTTTTGGTACTCCAAATTGGATTTATCCTATTGGAGAAAGAACCATAGAAGCGTAGCTTCAAATAAGTAGCAGGAACTAGTTTTAAATTATGGAGTTAAGATCTCTGAAATCAAGTCTCACAGTCAGGTACCAGTATAATCCAGGCAAACATACCAATTTGGCATTAAAATGCCATAACTTGAGTTTTGGATGATTCAAATGGAGTGATTCCAAGTTTTGAGTAAAAAAGATTCATAAAGGAACAAAGTGCATGAAGGAATTGAATTCATCATACCAAGAAATTAAGGGAAGTCAAACCCTGTTTTGGGAAGGATTTTCATGTCCTCTCCTATAGGATTTTGAGACATCCAAATGTTTCTTATATACTCCCAAAGTATTAGTGGAGATGGTTTTGTTTGAAAATAAGTAAGTATAACTTAGCTAAGTGAGATAAAGAAATTGGCCTAAAAGTTATATGATTTAATGCTAAATGATATCGAATAAATAGAATGAAATAATAAAAGACATGAATTCTAGCCATGTGAAGAAAAGATAATACATGTATAGTTGCTATATAAAAAAGCATAGAATATATTCATATGATGACAAGAGATATGTGTGAAAGTACTTTATGAAAGATGAGAATAATGATAGTGAATATCTCATATGCATACATGATAACACTAGTTATTAATGTATGGAATATGTATTGAAAACGACAAAACTTATTGTCAGGTAAATGAATAGACGGGCATGCATATTAGAGATACAAGCCATTACAACATATAGATGTTAGTCAGTCTCATTCACTACCACCGTGATCCCGCTTGACTCTTACAAGAGGTACAGATAGATCCGTTGCATACAATGATAGTACCTCCTGCGACATACACCCTTTCCTCAGATCCACTTCGAAAACGCAGCATGACACATGTAAAAAGAGATGAAGAAATATGGATAAATGAGACATGAATAATAAACACATGAAGTAATTTGTAATATATAATAGAAATATAAAAATACAATTTAATAGTCATGAATACTATGACTAAAATGATATGGAATTCGATAGACAAAGCACATGAAGTTAGCATAGCAATACGAGATTAACATAATGAATTAAATCATATCTAATTGTGGTCAGCTTCATGGATTATTGTAACTTTCATAAGTTTATAGATTATATATATATATATATATATATATATATATATATATATATATATATATATGCATAGCAAGTTGTATGAGTATTAGAATGATGATCGCGATAGTGGGTCATCCATAGCAGCATTTCCGATCCTCACTTGGGTAGCTTTATTATACTAGCACCTAAGCCACTACTACAGGTGTACTTAGCGCTACGAGAATGTGACATTCCACATCAACATCAAAGGCCACCTTAGTGATAGGTTCTCACCTGTAGTGTTTCTATTTAAAGTTTTATTTTGAGCAATATGTTATATATAAACTTTTGGGTATAATGAAAATGATTTGTAAATAATATGTATATTTTATTTTGAATGCCTCAAACATTGGGGTATGATAGTATGATTTTGCAATATATGTTAAATTATATGATTATATTTCAAGGAATGTTTTAGAACTGCTCAGTTAATTGGGTTTAGAGTCTATACTTTAATACCCTTTTCCTAAATACGTAGGTGCCAGTTGATGTCATAAAGGCGGAGGTACCAAGAAGGCAAATGCAGAGAATGTGACATTCCACATCAACATCAAAGGCCACCTTTGCGATAGGTGCTCACTTGCAGTGTTTCTATTTAACGTTTTATTTTGAGCAATATGTTGTGTATAAACTTTTGGGTACAATGAAAAGGATTTATAAATAATATGTAAGTGATATTTTGAATGCCTCAAACATTTGGGTATGATAGTATGGTTTTGTAATATATGTTAAATTATATGATTTATATTTCAAGGAATGTTTTAGAACCTGGCTTCAATGAACTGTTTAGAGCTCATAGCTTCATGACACCCTTTCCTAACAGAGAGAAATGTGCTGGGGTGTCATATGGTGGTACTTGAGCCGTGTTCTTTAGCTTAATTGATAGGGTAGATGATAGACAAGTATGTGTATAGTAAATGTGTCATTCGATGTGGATGTCTTTGTTTCTCTTGTCAGGATGGATCGCCCTCCCAATCCAACAAAAGAAGAGGTTGAGAGTGTTAACCCAGGAGAACAAGGGTTCTCCGCTTCAGATCCTTTTGAATCTTTCAAAAGTGAAAGCAATGCTCCAAATTTTCAAGCCAACCGTTTTCTTAATAGAACATTGCTAAACATGGCCTGCATTGGATGACCGAATCGATCCCAAGGCTCCAATAGATATGGTAAGAAGACATGGAGCAGAGACTCCATGTTGCCATGGAAGAGTCCTATGCCGAATGGTTAGAAAAGCTACAAAAAGCAACAGTTGAAGTCTTGATGCCTCCGATCAGAGAGAGCTACATAAAGTATCACCATTTTTTTGTAAGAGCAGGTATATGATTGGTGGAAATCAAATAAAAGTTCGAGGATTCTAGATCTCATGCCTTGAGATTTCTTTATCCAAGAGTTTAGGGTAAAGTATGTTACATAGGTATAGAGATCATGGGCACCCCGAATTTGAAGCAAAGGAATTTTGTTAAGGGCAAGAGTATGAAAATTAATTTAGCTATCTCGTAAGTATAAATTTCTGAGTCATCCTCACCAAACATTTCAGCTATGTGCAATTTGAAGATAGATTGAATGAGTTCATTAAGAGGTATTTAGCACCAGTTATGTAATAACCTAAAATAGCCTTTGTTTTATTATTTTACTCATACTCATTTTATGTTATTATTATTATTTTTATTCTATTTGTTATGTTATGGGTTTCAGGGGTGATAGAAATATTGAGGTGAAGGTAATGGTAAGTAGAAGGACTAAAATGAAAAAATGAGAAAAGAAAGCCAAAAAGAGATAGCCAAACAAGGCCTTGTAATGGATAAGAGGATAAGACCAAAAATTGGTCTTAGAATGGGTATTTTTCATGTTTTGAAAAAGTGAGGAGAGTTAGGTTACAGGTTCAGAACAACAACGTTGGTGATTGCTCTCCATTTGCTCAAAGTTTTGCAAGAAAAAGAGAAGAAAAAGGAAGCTTGATTGGAAGGTTTTAAGAAGAAAGTAAGGTATGGATTCTCCCTTTTGATTATTAGGAAAGTCCTAACTCATTTTCGTTTTTGTGCTTAGGGAGAACCTAACTCTTCCATCTTTGGGTAATTTGTTCTTGAATTGGACTTGTAATGCTTTGGATTGTTTTTGTTTGGCTTGTGGGGTCTTAAAGTCCAAGAAGTGTAAAAAGAGATGTATAGGTTTTGAAGGGAATTGATGTCAAAGTTTTTTTTTTTCTAAAACCCATGTTTTGTTTTGGCCATAACTTGGTCTCTTGAACTCCAAATTGGATGATTCCAATTTGAGATGGTGCATAAGAATCATGACTATTTTTTTTTTAAAAGAAATAGAGACCTAAAACAGTCTAGAAAGAGCAACTATGTTGGTGTTTCCGAGATGAACCAAAACAGAGTCTAGAAACAGGAAAAAATTTGGGTTGTGTCATGTTTTTGTTTTAGCCATAACTTGGACATTAGTCATTCAAATTGAGTGATTCTAGTTGGGAAAGAACCCTAAGAGGTAAACCTACAAAATTATGGAAGGTACCAAGAAGCAAACTTGACCCTAAGTCCCCTGTTTTTGAGACTGAAATGAAAATATAGGTAAACTGCTTGGTGTTTTGGCCATAAGTTAAGTTGTAATGATCCAAATGAGATTATTCCAATTTCTACTGAAAATAGACTCATATAGCTATTATTTTCTTGAAGGAAGTTTGGATAAAATATGGCTTATATGTTCCTAGAAAATTTTGTAAGTGAAGGTGTATTGGGTAGAAATCAACCCTAACCAGAAACCCTAGCATGCACGACTGGTTTTTTCTTTGTTTGTTCTCTGATAGTGACATATTTGTGATGGATTAGGGGCTGGTGATGATAAAACATGATTAAAATCCGGGATTCAAAGAATAGGAGATAAGAATCAACAACTCTTTTGGTTTGTTCTTCACATTTATGTTATTGTTTTTGTTGTGTTTATTTTGTCATCAAACCTGAAGTGTTGATATAAAATCAGATGTGTGTGCTTCAGGTTTAACTATAAATAAATTGGTTCGGGTGTCAAGCACTGATCTCAAGTGGATTCATGAAAAGGGAAGTGCAATGTATGTTAATGCAAGAATCATGTGAGTCGAATGTGTATTGGTGTATGGTCTGGTTTTGTGCAAAATTACTACATGGATGTGTTTCTATGAGATTATGTGTAATTTTTGTGTGCAGAATTATTGACTTGGAATAAATTGGTTGTTAAAATGGGTTAATCAAATAGTTAACATAGTGGTAAAGTAGGCATTTTGGTTGTAAACTTGCATTATTGTGAAATTATTGTGAATATAATCTAATAACTTTTATTATGACTAATTATCAATGCCCTTAAGAGAATGTTAGCTTTCATATTCGAGTTAGCGATAGATTGGTATACCAATAAGGATAAATGTAACACCGTTAATGATATGTCGAGAGTGACATACCGATCCATAGCCCTGGGACAAGATCGTAGAGCCGCATAAAATGTAATGTGTAAAAATAATCATCAGAAATTCAAACAGATCTTATTGAGTTATTAAAAGTGTTATACCAATCAATATCTGAGCGTAATGGTGGATTCTACTATCCTTGGCACCAAAATTTCAGCTTAGATTCGCTTTTTTAAGGGCAAATTATTAATAAACGGTGAATCAGTTGTACAAAATGCTAGTATATGCGAGCATGAAAGATGTGAATTATCATGTTTTTATATGGCAAAATGAATATGAACGTTAAACTAATATAAATGTTACATATATAAATATTGTGACATCACATCACTAGTGATGCTGAAATGTTGTTTGAAAATATGTTGAATGTAGTTGTGACGAGTAATGTATGCTCAGAAATAATATTATTTATATACATCTACATAACAGGTTGATTGTTTGACATGAGAATAGAAAGGTAAAGAACCACTAAGCCTGAAAATGCTTAGCGCATTGATTTCTCACACGCAAGTACCGTGTAGATAGTGGCAAGACTAAAGATCGCCGAGCATAAAGTCACCGTCATACTGTTCGAAGTATACAAAAATTCTCCATTTCATGCATACCACTTCATTTCATGATATCATGTGATTAATTTTGTGGAAATCAAAGATATTTAAGTCTTCATGGATAGTAAGGGGGTGAACTCCTGTAATATTTTTGTAAATGTTTGGAAAAGGCATGAAATTCCATTTTGTATCAATAAGGTTGTGCTAAAGAATAGATATGGGCCATCTTGAAATGATATGATGTATATTTCTCATATTAATGAATGTATTAGTAATGATATCATATACATTCATATATATGTATGTTTATAAGGAAATGTGTTTTTGGACAAATGGTTTCATGTGGCTCCTCGTCTCTTGATCCTGCTTCACTGGCCGGCCTGGGTTTCAGGCCACGACATAAACATTTATCCAACAATAAATTTACCGCTTATACAGCAAGAATGAAAGTGGAGAAATCTAAGGTAAGCAAAGTAGAGCAAAGATTTAAGAGGAAGTTTCTAAAGAGCTTCTTTCCTCCAAGAAAGGGCTAGAGAGTCCCAAATTGAGTCAATACATAGTTCTACCATAAGGGGAATAAGACAAGGAAATACAATAGTACCTAGTACCAGGAGAGGTGCTTCAACAGGACTAGGAGAAACTCCAGAGTTCCCTCATTGCCATCGACAACATTTGGGAGTTTAGATTGTTGACAAGAGGGTGCTTTAGATGTGGAAGTACATAACATTTTATGGAAAATTGTCCCAAAGAGTCAAGGGATAATAGGAATCCTCATAGTAATAGCGCGCAGGGAGGTCCGCGAAAGACCACTATTGACTCGAGATGTGAGGTAGAAGCCGAGGGCTGCAGCCAACATAAAGGACGAGGAGGCACAGTGTCAAAGAAGGTAGACCGTCCTATGAATTCAGCGCCAACACGAGCATATGCTATGAAGGCTCGTGGGGACCAGGAGGCACCAGAAGTAATTGTTGGATTAATTTCTCTTTATGGTATAAAAATGCATGTATTAATAGACCTTGGATCTACTCATTCATATGTATGCATTGAGCATGTGTTCGATAAGGCGGCACATGGAGCAGCTATCATATGATATGCATGTAACTACCTTTAAAAATAGTTGTCAATGTGAATAGGATGTGTTAATTGCCCCATAGTTATCCGTGATAGAAAATTTTCAACCTGACGGATTGCTCGCTTTCCGGGAATTGATTTGATCTGTATGGACTGTCATTTCCAAGCATAAAGCTATACTGTAATTGTCAAAAGAAGACAAGTGAGTGTTGAGGTGCTTAATCAAATGAGGTGATAGTACAGATTAGATCTAGCACGATACCCACGTGATCTTAGTTAAGTGCGGGCTAGCAGATTTATGAGGAAAGGATGAGAGACATTTTTAGCCTTGATACTTGACTCTAGGAGAGGTCAAGTAGATGTGGAAAAGATTCTAGTAGTAAGGGAATTTCCATATGTATTCCCTGAAGAGTTACCTGGCATTCCACTAGAGAGGGAGGTGGACTTGTCCATAGAGATTGTACCAGGAACAGTCCCGATTTCTAGGCACCCATGTGATGGCTCATTCTGAATTGCAAGGCCGTAAATATAGGAGCTTTGGATAAAGGGTTTATTAGACCTAGTGTTTCTCTCCTTAGGGTGCACCTGCTTTATTTTGTGAAGAAAGGATCGTACATTATGAATGTGTACTTACTATAGACAGATCAAGAAAGTAACAAAGGAAGAATAAGTAACGCGTCTGTAATATAAGATTTATTTGATCAGTTGAATGGAGTAGGTATCTTTTCTAAGATAGATATGCGATCTGGGTACTACCCGTTGAGAGTAAAAGATGTTGATGTGTAAGACAATATTCAGGACTCGATATGGTCATTACGAGTTTTTAGTAATGCCTTTTGGGTTGACGAATGCACCAGCGACATTTAAGGATTTGATGAATAGGTGTTTCACCCACTAGATAAGTAAGTTTGCTGTGGTGTTTATCGGGATGATATATCGTATTCCAAGACGAGGAAGAGCATGAATAAAGATTTGGCTGATAGCCCGCAGACTTTGAGAGAAAAGCAATCGTATGCCAAGTTGAGTAAATGTGATTTTTAGCTAAAGGAAGTTTTCTTGCTAAGCCACATTGTCTCTACTAAAGGAATTAAAGTTGATCCAACTAAGATTGAAACTATTATGAACTGGAAGCTATTGTGAACTGGAAGCCACCCTGAAATGTGACAGAAGTGAGGAGTTTTGTGGGGTTAGCCGAATATTATAGAAGATTTGTGAACCACTTTTCTATCATAGCATCTCTACTCACCAAACTACTTAGAAAAGATGTGAAGTTTGAGTGGAATGACAAGTGTCAAGCTAGCTTTAAGCAGTTAAAGCACTACTAATCGGGGTTTTTCTCCATTGTTGACACACCGACCCCGGGTAAAGAGTATAAATTTCCGCATAGTGATGCTTCATGATAGTCCGGGATGTGTGCTAATTCAAGATGGTAAAGTTGTGGCCTATGTATTTAGGCGCCAGCTTCATAAGCGCACTATCCTACCAACAAGAGTCAAGCCATGATAAGGTTTGCTTCAAAAAATATGGCGACACTAATTTATATGGGGAAAAGTGTAGAGCTCATACTGCACCACAAGACTCGCAAGTACTAGTTGACTCAGAAAGAGTTGAATTTGAGGCAGTGGAGATGGTTAGAGTTGTTTAAAGACTATGACTGCCTAATTGATTACTGAATTTATGCCAATGGGTGGTTGATGCCTTAAGTAGAAAGACAGTGACAACTTTATCACTTCAACACAGTGATTGGAGAATAACAGCTGACAGAGCTTTACTAGCTCAATTAAGAGCTCAGTTTGCTCTTAAGCAGATGATTATAGATGCTCAAAAGAATGATAAAGAGTTGCAGGAAAAGATTCAGCTGATCAAAGATGGAGTCGAGAGTGAGTTTTCAGTAAAAAAGGATGGAAGCTTGTATTTCAGAGATAGATTATGTGTGCCAGCTAATAGTGAGCTGAAGAAAGAGTTGTTACATGAAGCTCATAACTCAGTGTTTATCATGCATCCTGGAGGCAACAAGACGTATCATAGGATCTAAATGAAACTATCGGGTGGAAAGGTGCTGAAAAAGATGTAACGAATTATGTGTCTAAGTGTTTGACGTGTCAGCAAGTCAAAGCTAAACACTAGGTGCCATCAGGCTTGTTGAATCCTATTCCAATTCCACAATGGAAATGGGATAATATAGTTATGGATTTCATATCCAGGCTCCCCCTTACGCAGAGGAAGCATGATGCTATTTGGGTGATAATTGATAAACTCACGAAGTCGGCCCATTTTGTACCAGTTCGGATGGACAATTCTATGGATTGACTAGCTGAGCTATATGTGGATGACATTGTCCGATTGCATGGTGTTCTATTGTCACCAGTCCGAATGAGACCCAATATTTACATTAAGATTATGAAATGAGTTACAATTAGCATCGGGTCACCTGCTCACTCTCGGGGTGACGACTTTTCACCAAAAGAGATGATGGACAATCCAGAGGTTTATTCAAATGTCAAGATATGCTTCGGGATGTGTAAATGGATTTTCTCGAAGTTGGGATAGGTATGTTCCATTGATGGAATTTGCCTATAAATAACAGCTATCAATTAAGCATCGTCACACCATATGAGGCTCAGACGGTCGAGATGTAGAACTCTTGTATGTTGGACATAATTAAATGTGAGCATAAAGTGATTGGTCTAGATATAGTAAAAGATAAGAAGAGGAAAATTCAGTTATTCCTAAGAAAGGGTTAAAAGTTGCTAGTGATTGACATAAATCATATGCCGATTTGAAAAGGAAGGACATTGAATATGAAGTGGGTGATAAAGTATTCCTAAAGGTATCTCCATGGAGGAAGGTGCTTAGATTTAGGAAGGGAAGTTGAGTTCGAGGTTCATTGACTAATATGAGGTTTTGGAGAGAATCGGGCCAGTGGGATATCGTTTGGCTTTCCCTCTAGAGTTAGCCAAATTGCATGATGTATTTCCTGCGTGTCTATACGAAGAAATGTATTAAGATGAATTTGAGACTTTGCTCGTGCAAGAGGGCAAGTGCATCAAGATTATTCATATGGGATTTTGAGGAGCCTAAAGCTATATTAGGCCCGAGAAGCAAATACTTGCGAATAAGGTGTACCATTGGTAAAAGTGCTCTCGGTTACCACGTATGGAAAAGCAAAAGATGGGAATCGGTCGACAATGAGGACCCGCACCCACATCTTTTCTTTCAGTATGAATTTCGAGGACGAAATTTTTGGGCGGCGCATGGGAGAGAATTGTAACATCCAAAATTATACCCTAATAGTTTTAGCGGACATTTTTAAAGTAAAATGGAAGTGAAATCAGGCTTAAAATTTCAAGTTAAGTATAAAAAATGATATAATCGGAATTTTTAAAGAAGTAGAAAGGATAAGTGGTAAATTATCAACTTAAGGACTCAAAGGACATTAAACTAGAAGAATGTATTTGATAATTAGGATGTGCAAAATGAAATGACCATGGAGGACTAATATGCAAAAGATGGAAAATTAGAGCTAAATTCCTTTTGCCAAACATGGCCTTATTATATGTGGAGATAAGACCAAAGATTTGTCTCAGAAATCATTTTTTCCCATTTTGGCTTTGGGGGAGCTAGGGCATCTGGGTGGTAGTGTGAAGGTCCGAAGGAGACCAAATTGGTTGCTCAATCCATTTCCATGCTCTCCATGTGCAAGTAAAGAGGAAGAAAGTAGAAGAAAGGAAGAAGGAAGAAGGAAGAAGAAAGAAGAGAAAGAAGAGAGGAAGAGAAGGTTTCAATAAAATTAAGGTTAGGAAACTATCCTAATTTCTCCCTCTTTATTTTGTTGTTTTTGTTGGTTTGATTTGGGTTTAAAGTTGGTTTTGATTGTTATTTGGTCGTGGTCCTCAATTGGAAATTTTAGTATAAAGGAAATGTTGGGGTTTTAGGGGAAATGCTGTAAAAAATTTCCCCAAAACCCTATGTGAATTATTTAGCCATAACTTGGTCTAGAGTGCTTCGATTTAGGAAATTTAAGTTGGAGAGGAAACCTAAGACCTGTGACTAAATTTTCCAAATAAAGCCTAAAGTATTAAGATTAATTTAAGACCCTCTAATTTGGGTCTAGCACTGTTACTTGTTTTGTTTTGTACCAGAGTAGCCTCAAGTTATTTATAGACATATCCGGGAGTTCGGGCGCCCGAATTGGATGATTCCAATTGGATAAGAACCCTAGAACCATAGATTCGGGGCCAGTGGTAGCTGGAAATAGTGTCAAATTATGAGCAGATCTCTTAAATCGGGTCTGCGCTGGTACTAGGTGTAAACCAAGAACACTCGCCTTGACAAATGTCATAACTTGAGCTTGGATGATCTAAATTGAGTGGTTCCACTTATGAGTAAATTAGATTCATAGAGGAACAAAGTGCATGAAGGAAACATGTTCAGATTTCAAGTCATTGTATCCGCATTAAGGGAATTCGCACTGCTTTGGAAAGGATTTTTCTATGTCCTCTCCTATAGGGATTTTAAGACATCCAAATGTCTCTTATATAAATTTCAAAGTATTAGTGGTGATGGTTTTGTATGAAAATAAGTCGGTATAACTTAGCAAAGTGGAGATAAAGAAATTGACTTAAATTTATATGATTTAATGCTAAATATGGAATAATAAATGACATGAATTTAGCCATGTGAAGAAAAGTATAATACATGCATAGTTGTTATAAAAAATGCATAGAATATATTTATATGATGACAAGAGATATGTGAGAGTACTCTTATGAAGATGATAACAATGGATAGTGAATATCTCATATGCATACATGATAACACTAGTTATTCATGTATATGGGATATGTACTGAAAACGTAATAAATCCGATTGCCTGCTTATGACCATGTAGATGGATAGATGGGCTTGTCTATTAGGGATACAATTACTACAATATACAGATATAGTTGGCCCCGTTTGGGTCATTACCGTGATCCCGTTTGGGTCATACAGTACAGTATAGATAGAGATCATTGTTGCATACAGTGATAGTACCCTCGGGTACATATAGTCATTTCCCGTATCCACTTCTTTGGAAAATGCAGGCATGACACATGTAAAAAAAAAAATGAAGAGATATGGATAAATGAGACAAGAATCATAAACATATGAAGTAATTTTTAATATATAATGGAAATATAAAATACATGAAGAGTCAGTGAATACTATGACTAAAATGATATGAAATTCATATAGACAAAGCATAGGAAGTTAGCATAGTACATGAGATTAATATAATGAATTAAATTATCTAATTGTGGTAAGTTCATGGATTATTATTATTATTATTATTATTATTATATATATATATATATATATATATATATATATATATATATATATATATATATATATATATATATATATATGTTAATAGCAAGTTAAAGGAGTATAAGGAATGTGATGATCAGTGTTTAGTGGGTCATCCATGTAGGTATCTTCTAACACTGCTTTATGCTTAGCACGTGTTTATCCTGTAGGTACCGAGAAGGTGGCTAAAAGAACAGATATTCCACTCACACCAAAGGCCAAATTTTAGTGATAGGTGTCACCTACGTGTTTCTATTTAATGTTTCATTTTGAGCAAATATGTTGTATATAAACCCTTTAAGTACAATGAAAATGATTTGTAAATAATATGGGAGTAATATTCAAATGCCTCAAACATTTGGGTATGATAGTAAAGGCTCTTTGCAATATATGTTAAATTATATGATTATATTTCAATGAATGTTTTAGAACTGCTTAGTTAGTCAAGTTTAAAATCTACAATTTCGTGACACCCTTTCCTAACATAGAGGTGCCAAGTTGGGGTGTCACAGCGGTGGAGGTACCGAGAAGGCGGCTAGAGAACAGGACATTCCACATCAACGTCAAAGGCCACCTTAGCGATAGGTGCTCATCTGCAGTGTTTCTATTTAACGTGATCAATATGTTGTATATAAACTTTTGGGTACAATGAAAAGGATATGTAATGTAAAACCCGGGAAAATTTTAATTTTTCTAAAAAATAGCAAAAATAGTAAAATTGTCGAAATGGTTCAGGGAAGCCTGAAAAATTTTCTAGATCTTAGATGACAAACCGGACTTCACCGTTGATCTATCCGCTAAATCTAGTTACCCAAAAAATTTTCATCAAATTATGAGACAGTCGGAATTTTCACGTTTTCAAGGTGTGACGGTAATAAATGACCCCAAAATAGGATTCGGGAAAATTTCGTAAGTCAGAAATAATTTAAGTTCATTTTAAAATAATTTGAACTTAAATCGGATGAAATAAATCGCTTTAGGACATAAATGGGGCCTCGAACGAGTCAGGACAAATTTTGGCGCACGTGAGCCAAGCAGTGAGAACTTAAAGATATGTTAAAAAGGTGAAATTAAGAAAAAAAAATATATCATTTCTTTCTTTTGGTTTGAGCTAGAGAGAGAGAGAGAAAAAAAGAAAAAAATAAACTTCTCTTTTCGATCTACGGAGTTATGTCATTCAGAATTCGTCGGGCCAAAAACGAAACTTCATCTACTCGACGAGGGCTATGTGTGGGTACTGAAAACATGGGATTTCACAGAGGATTCAATAAGCGAGGAGTTCGGGAAATCAAAGGTTTCGGGTTTAGGAAGTGTCAACGAGACTTCCTAGAGTTTCTTCTACGCTCCAAAAGGTAGGGATTTTTCCTGCTTTGGTTTATTTTCCTCTAGGGGATGTTTAGTTAAGTTTTAATGCCCTAAGGGGTTGTTTGGCTGTTTTTTCCCTAAGGGACCGGCTTGGCAAAATAATGCTATGGGACAGTGCCTTTGTTTTGACCTTATATGATGTCCAGTTTTGGGTCTGATTTTTAGTTAGGAAAGGGAGAATTTGACTTAGTATCCTTCCAAGAAATCTTGTGGAGTCTCTATCTGAGAACTTGATGTTAGGCTTTTGAATCACCCAAATTGGACATCTATAACTCAAGTTATGGTTCATTTTCCGGGACTGCCACAAGGTGCCCTGTTTTGGCCGAATCTACTATCCATATTTTTGGGACTGATTTTCGGCTGGGAAAAAGGGAGAATTTGGACTACTATCCTTCAAGAAACTTGTAGCTCTATTTGAAAACTTGATTTTAGCATTTTGAATCACCTAAATTGGACCTCTATAACTCATGTTATGGTTCGTTTTCCGGGACTGCTATAGCTTAGGCTATTTAATGATTTGTGTCCAGATTTTTGCCACAATTGGTATATGATTGTAGTATATCATTACTTGAATCGAGTGATATACTTGGTTGAAATTGTGTTAAAGTCAAATTGTGTGTTCTAATGGTTTGGCTTGTGATTTGTTTGTGTATGAACAAGGCCATTCCATGGCTTGGTTGTAGGCTAATTGTGGACATGGTGTCACAATTAGTTTCCAAAGTATAAGGTAAGTCAGCATTTGATTGGTGATGACTTAGATGCCTGGATATAGGTGGAAAATAGTGTCGAGCATAGAAGGGGTGTTTAAATATATTAGCATGAATGGATGTAAATTATGTGTTTTGATATAATTATCCATGATACTTATAGTATAAAGTATGGAATGTAAATGTTTCATGTAGTGTTCCTTATACATGTAACAAGAGGTACATGCATTGGAATTTTTGCATTGCATATGCACGGGGACACCGCATTGTGTTGGGTGTGTGTGCATGGCTATGATCATTCATCATTCTTAGTGAATGTGTGGTGAGCTCGGTAATGGGACAATGTCCAAAATGAGTCTCATGGCTGTGCTGTGCATGAAAAATAATGTAGGTTAGGCATAGCAAGAAGGGATAGATACCCCATCGGGTGAAAAACCCGGTAGTTGCGGTTAGACATGATCATCGGTGGTAAAAGTTCGTAAAAATGTTAGGAAAGCGTGCAGCGTCCTGCGGTGAAAACCTGGAAATTCGTGGCCCACAAATGCATAAACACACGGGATTTTACTAAATAAATGCATCAATGACGATTTTTTTCACACTTGCATATGTACAAAGGAGGGAGCTGGTTAGACTGGACACGGGCATGAGCGAGTCTCATCTCATTCATGACATGTAGTATTTTATGGTAGGATTGCATATTCTATGTGGAATGTAATATGATGTGATTATATACTGTATGTGCACTTAGCGGGAGTAGCCTTGTAGGAGTTATTCTCTATTGGCATTGCTCACTCCCATTGTGGACCCCTTTCAAGTGTAAGGTTCACACAAATGGACTCCGCCTCAAACAAGGTTGTGATTACGAAGGAGGCCGACATGTGGCCTTGATAAATATTTTTGTAAAAAATGCTTAGGACAAACTAGTTCTAGCATGTATTTTTGTATAAAAGAATTGTAATTAAATTCTTGGACTTTTGCCAATATGGTCGGGTATGTAATAATGGTAAGAGGGTTGTGATCTGACTTCATGCATCGTATTTAAGTGTATTATTATCACATTTTCAACTTAAATATGAATGAATGGGTCCTGGTGAAGGGATGGATCGAGGTGGTGCCAAGTAAATCGGTGTCCACGAGTAATTGGTACCGGTCCGGTACCAAGACTATATGTTCTATATGGGTTATTTGCCAATAAACTTTTTATGATCATTGTGATATAGTTGTATATTGGGTTATGGACAATGGACCATGTAAGTGATCATTTACTACTTTGAGGCCCTAGATGGTCAAGTGGATATACTATTATACAAGTTGTATTTTGGGTAGAGCTCCCTGCATAAAAATATATTATATGGCTCCATTTTAGTTAATTCATGGTCCGTGGTGTGGACACTGGTGTGGTGCCTAAGTTACCCAACATCCACGAGTCTTTCGTTAAATAATATGTAAATGATATTTTGAATGCCTCAAGCATTGGGGTATGATAGTATAAAATGAAACGAATGATATAAGGGTAATTCTCCTATGAAACCTTACGTATAAATAAAAATAAAAAATAAAATATTTTATTATTCATTGGATCCTCCGTTTCTCTCTACGTACTCTCTCCTGATTCGTGTAGAACTCATAAGCTAGGATTTGAAGAAAGTTTTCTAAAAAGGTAAGATTTTCATACATCTTACTACAATGAATCAAATATATATATATATATATATATATATATATATATATATATATATATATAAGAATGGTTTTCTTTGTTCGTAGAATCTCAAAAACCCATGATGTCGAGACATATAAGGTTGAATAAGTAATTCAATGTAAGATACTTTCTTATTTATTTTCCTAGAATTCTTTGGTATACCTCTTAATTTTTTTAAGTTTAGGTCAACCTTAAGAAACTATATTTTGATTTTCACTATCTTACTCTAAAAACAAAATAAAATATTAATTGGTGGTGTCGTACTGAATTGTTTTGAGAATGAGAATAAAAAAAATTAAATAAATAAAGGTGGTAAATGACCACCATATGTTTTGAGTTTGTGAAGAAAAAAAAAAGTAGTAGGGGACCACCGTATTATGGGAGTATAGAAAAAATAAAAGAAGAAAAGTAATAAATAAATATAGTAAAGGATCACATACTTTGAGATTGTAAGTCAATACAAGAAAGAAAAAAGTGAGAACTGTAGGAATGAAACGTAGGTATGTGACAAGCAAGTTGAAAAGTCAATAAAGAATCTTGTCATTATTTTTTGTTGGAGGAATTAAAAGACAAAAATGAACATTTAGTAAAGCCAAAAGTGACATATTGTCATGGTTAATACCATTTAATATTAAAAGAAATTAAGTTTAAAAGTCTTTCACAAAATAGGCCTATAAAACTTAAAGTCTAGGTAATGATTGATATTAGAAAAAATTATAGATATTCCATTTATTTTAGAAAAAAAAATGCAGGTAAAATTTGATGATAAATTTAGAGAATAATAATAAACAAATATGACAAGTTTGGAAACTAAAGTTTTTTATAAATATATGTATGTGATAAGTAATCATATACTTTGGAGTAAATATTTGTTATGATTTTGAGAGCTTTATTATGATAATATTGTGATCAAGATAGATATTGAGTCTTAAAAAAAGACAACATTAAAGGATAATATGATATAAAATATACTATAATAATTATTTTTAGTAGAATATGTGAATTAATTAAGAATATAAAATAAATAAATATTTGAAATCATATCTGAAAGGGAATTAAACTTTTATAGAAGCTTTGAAACTTGATGGATCTTTTCTATCGAAATTACTGAGCCCGTTGAGAGGAAGGGTCGACGATAATGGATCAGAATAATAACCGCGAACCCTGCACGAACGGATGGTCCGACGGTGTCGCCGCCTCCACTTTTCTCTGCTCTCGCTTTCTTTCTTACGGAAAGGAAAGAATCTAACCATTACGACATTATGACGGCGCCTTTGTCAAAGCGTTGCTCGATATTTATAGTGATGATTAGTGGAGACTTTCCTTATTGGATGGTGATACAGCATCCTCCCCATTGGGTGGGGGATCTTTTCTTCCTTATCGCGAATGGAATATTTGGAGGATAATTAGAAGGCCGAAATCACGGGGATCCTTCCTAATACCGGGTACCGGATCATGAATATGAAGTGTTTTCCTTTCTTACGACTCATCAGGAGGTCAACGGATTTCCCTCACACCGTTAGGTCCACTAGGGTCGAAGCTTTCTAATCTCAGCCCAAGTCCCCATGGGTCCAGACATTGTTATGGGCCGGGTTCCCCATTGAGGCTTTTCTCAAGAACAGCGGATGCCAACCCGCCCAAGGTCATTCTCAGTTCGTGTTCTCGTCCGTGGGCCGCTTGGCACCATCAAAACTTACTAATTAAATTATTAATAGTTAGGATGTTTAAAATATTATTAGATTAATAGTATTGAAATTATGACATTAAAAGATCAAACCTATAATTTTAGGTGAATACCAATGATGATACCTCCTCCCTTATTATACTAGGGAAAACACTTTTTCAAGATTCTTTTCGATTAGCTCTTTCAAAACTCTTGTGGTAATTTTCGAGGTAAGGAATATATTTGAAAGTCCTACATGGTCGGGTACCATTTGATATTTTAGTTATTCAAAGAAAATATATTTGAAATAGGTTTGATTTTGACTTTGATAAGGAAAGTGTTTGAATCGAAATTTGATAAGGAAATTGTTTTGATCACATTTGATATGAATCGACTTGAAATGGATATGCGAGAATGTTTTGTACTCAATGTTCTAGCTTATTTTAATCAAAGGTCTTGATGAAAAACATCTCCTATTTATTATAAGGATTGGAAAACTCTTGATCCATGAAACTATTAGTATTTTTTTGGGCTTTGCTTCCACTCTCATTCGCTGATGTCTTTCAAGTACTTTTAGTTTTCATACGAGTGATGGCTAGGTTGAGGATTTGTCATCATTAGGATTTGATTAAAAGTTTTATGTTAGACTTTCTTAAATTAATAAGTTCATGTTTATATGGATAATTGAGAAAGTTACTTGGATAATAACTGTTGGGAAATTTTAAGAAGAGTACCATGTTGGAAATTTCAATAAGAGAGAGAAAAATAATTTTGCAATTCACCACGTAAATTACTACCACCATCTTTTATTAAATGCAAATGCCTTTAAATAGGCTACAGAGTAACTCTACTACTGGCCAAAGGCTAAAATCATGGAATGATAATTAAAAAAAAAGTCTAACAACCCATCATTAGATAATACAAAATAAAATAAATAAATATTTAAACTCCTACCAAGTAGGAACCTATGTGATTCAACTTTGAATCATTCTCCAACATTCCCTCGATTCAAAGTCATGTGGCTTTTTTTCATGGAGCACATCTCCATCTTTCAAATTTGTGAAGCACTCTCCACCTCATGATGCACATATCCTTCACCATCTCGTTGATGCACTCTCTCATCAACCTCACTTGTTATTAGAGCACTTCTCTCTGGGGAAAATTCTTCTTGTACTTCTCACCAATTAATTCAAAGGAGAATTTCTTCAACCTCTTCTACCACATTTGCTTGTTCCATTTTTGTTCTACAATCTTTTTGTAGATGCCCAAATCTTTTGCACTTGAAGCATTGAGGCTTTCCCTTGTGCCAACAATCTTTCTCCTCATGTCCAAGTTTTTTGCAATGATCACACCGAGGAATCTTTTCCTTTCCTTCAATTCCTTTCGCTAAATATACTACATCATCTTCATGATCATTCGCTTCTCGCCTCATAGTCTTTCTCGTCCATGCTTGAAGTGCATTGATTAATCTCGCAAAATTAATTTTTGATAGACGAAATTTTGGTGAGAAGAAATTTTAGATTCATACCTTTTACGCAAGCTTACAAGAAGCTTTTCTACAATTCTCTGAGTAGGAAAATCTTCACCAAGTAATTTGATCTGGTTGACAATGGTCATGAGTTTGCTGCCATACTCCTTCACACTTTCAAATTCTTTCATTTTCTGAATCTCAAATTCCTTTTTGAGATTTAAAATTTGCATCAACTTTGTTTGAGTATTACCTTCAAAATCTTCTTTGAGTTTGTCCCATGCTTCTTTTGCGATTCACAAGTCATTATGTTTGTGAAATCGTGATCTGACATCACGTATGTAGTGCTGAGTGTCTTTGGTTTCTTTACAACTATTCTTCATGCTTTTTTTCAAATTCTTGTTAGTGTTGACGTAGGAATAGCAATGATCAGCATCATTCTCAATAACCTCCCACAAACTCGTAATCTTTTAGATATGCCCAAATTTTGATAGCCCATATGTGATAATTTTCTGCTATAAGAGTAGGTGTAGGAGCAGAAAAATTATTCATTGCCATCAAAATCACTCACAGACCCTCAAGACCTATGGCTCTGATACCATGTTGGGAAATTTCAAGAAGAGTACCATGTTGGAAATTTCAAGAAGAGAGAGAAAAATAATTTTGCACTACCCACGTAACACACTTCACCATCTTTTTATTAAATGCAAATGTCTTTTAAATAGGCTACAAGAGTAACTCTACTACTTGTCAAAGGCTAAAATCATGGAAATGATAACAAAAAAAACTAACAACCCACTAGATAATAATAAAATAAAATAAATAAATATTTAAAACTCCTACCAAGTAGGAACCTATGTGATTCAACTTTGAATCATTCTCCAACAATAACATTCATTTTTATTAGTTCGAAGTTGGAATTTGAGAAATTATGAATAGCTCTATTTGAGATTATATTTGATATTTGGAGATTTATAAATAATTTTTTGTCGATATTAAATTTGAATTTAAGAATTTATAAATTTAGAAAGTTACGTGATTACTCGAACAAGTATTGGAGACTGACACGATCCATTTATAGCCTCAATAATCTAATCTAAGGGCTTCTTCTTGTCTAAGAAGGGTTGTCAACTTTGCGCCTTTTTGACAACATTTTATTAATATTAATATTTGTTCCGAGAACAATTGATGAGTCACTTTTATTATTCCATATGCAGGGAGATCGTGAATGAGGTCGACTGATAAGACTCAAGGTAGCACTCGTTCAAATCAAACAACATATGTTGATCAAGCTAATTCCATATGCATTAAGCTTTATCTCGGCCGAGCTTCATGGATCCTCCCATCATCCATCGGGATATCAAATCAAACAACATTCGTTGATGAACGCCAAATGCAAAAGTCGCCGATTTTGGTCTCGCAAGCCTTCGGGTGGACCGGAGGAGAAGGACTGCGTTACCACTCAAGTCAAAGGGACAATGGTATAATATCATGTACCTCGTGATTTTAGAAGTTTGATTTCATCAAAGATCTAACCGTGTATCAAACTGAACTTTCTTAATTGTTGCGTGGGTATTTGATCCCGGTCATTACATGTCCTTTTCTTTTTCTTTTTTTTTAAACAGCTTGACCTGGGGTAAAGAGCGATGTTTACGCTTTGGAGTGCTAATGTTGAGATAATCTCAAGAAGAAAGCCAATATATAGAGCAAGGGAAATACATTGTAAAAGAAGTGAAGGTAAATGGATAAGACCAAAGATCCTGCATAACCCCGTGGCTTCTCACCCAACCCCGAACAACGCTAGGAGGTTTCCAAACAAGCTCAGGGACGAGCAATCGAGATGCAGCACCTGGAACACTGCGCAAGGGTCGGTCTTAATACCAATATTCCCGAGTCATCCTCTCGCTTCAAAGAAGCTAAGTGAGGAGTCAAGTCTTGTGCTCAAATTCATCCCCATGCCATGATCCTCATTTAATAATAAAGGTGAGCTGCCATCTTCCAAAATAGAACTTGTAATGTTTTGTCGTCCCAAGGAATAGTCCATTTGTAAATGATTTTACTCTTGAAATGTTTTCTATGGAAGTGTTTTTAGGATAACCACCTATAAAATGCTTCTCTGGAAAAAACTACAAGTGATTTTCTAATACTACAAGTGATGTTTTAGAGTTTTAAAAGAGTTTTTAAATTTTAGCAAACGGGGTTTGTATTCTATGCGTAGAGTGATTGTTTTTCCGCCAAGGAAGGATACTCATTTTCAATGGTAAGGAAACAATTTTATCAATATTGTTATGGCCTTCTTAATTCATCTTTTAGATTTCTACTTCCTAATTTATGAGTAGAATCTTTCTTTGTTTCGACTGTCTTATGAGATGATAATTCACACTGTATTGACTTTGACGCCGGTCATAAAAAATAAATTCAGAATAAAGCAAAAACAAAGAGTACTTTAATTAGGAATGAAAAGAACCGATAACTAATAGCAAGTGGTATCCTTAACCAACATCCGATCACCATCGTGAGCTATGGAAAATGAGAGCGGCGTATATGAGAAGGACACGTAGAGCTTATTATCTAGTTCGAATTGCGATCTGACGAGTCACATCCCCCCCAACATTGCACTCATCTTGGAGAGAAGTTGCCGTCTCCCTCACTCTCGCATTTGTCGAGAGAAGTGTATGCTAGTCAGAGGTAATGGTACAAGACTTGACTGTTCAATATGCAAATATCCCATTTTGCTCATGCTGCATCATCTGAAAGGAGGTCAGATGAATTTATTTGATTTACATTTATCATTTAGAATAGTGAATAAAATGAGTGACAAAATTAAGGCCGTTGAGCAGCTAATTACCTCCTTGTCTAATCAGTTCCGTAGGATAATGACCAACAGAATCAAAGTCCGCAAAGCCATTCCACATATCATGCCTCCAAAGC
This sequence comes from Tetrastigma voinierianum, assembly GCA_016808115.1. NCBI lineage: Eukaryota > Viridiplantae > Streptophyta > Magnoliopsida > Vitales > Vitaceae > Tetrastigma > Tetrastigma voinierianum. The sequence continues at coordinate 75,485 of JAEQBH010003212.1, read as the reverse complement.
CCCTTCACCCCAATTTTTCTTTGAAACGTAGAAGACAATGGTGAGGAACTCCAAAATGTAATAGCAACCCGTTGATGTGTTTTCACCAAGGCTTGCCATCCGCTTCCAACAGCAACAACTATGATACCCCATATCCAATCGGATAGGGGAGAAAGTTTTTGGCATTATATAAGTTAAATATGGGCTCATCTCAACCTAGTAAACTCATTTTATAATATCTTACAACACCTATGACAAGGAAGGAATTATGGAAGCGAGGATGCGAAGAAGATAACGCACCCATGACGGATATGAATAGAAGTAATATGGAGAAGAAAAAAGCTCATACCCGATGTTATTCTCATTGATTAATTATTCAAGCACTGAGGCACCTAGAAGGAAGCAGATTAGAAACAACCTCTTTTGCATTTCTTTTGTCGTGCAAAATAAAGACAATATAGTTTCTGTGAAGCACAAGACTCCACCACCATGAACAAAACCTAATAAGGACAGACCAGACCGCGAGTATAGACAGAGTATTCTGGGTCGCTTCGACGTCTATCCTACCTCATTCGACATACTCAATGCTTGAAAATTATAAGCAACAAAGAGATCGGAAATGTCCAATTTTCAGATGAATATATGAACAAACAATCCCTTTATAAGCACAAAAATTATTGAATGTATAAATTTTTTTTTACCTCATAGCAAGTATTCATCCCAATTAAAACAACATGGCCTCCAATCCATCGCACGCTTTCATGCTAAAAGTTATGTCATCGAAAAGTAGCGATAAATAATTAATAGATCAAAATATGAAAATATGATTTATAAGCACCAAACAAAACCTAAATATACTCACTACACTTGTTTCCAAAAAAGAAAAGGAATGGAGCCATGGAGGAATTAATATATTAGTGATCCTACCAATAGAGTGGAGCCAACTCGCAATGACTCCGCATTTTGAAGGTGCCCTGAGAAGGATTATGATCATAAAATACCAAATCTCTAGGCAAAGCATCACGCTTGAGGCGAATGAAAGCCTAACAAAGCCCAAATCTCCCCTCAAAGCCAACCATGTCAATCCCGCCTCATGCCTCTTTGCACCAACGGATAGCATAGACTACTTGAGCTGGGCACCCATCACCCAATTCTAGATGACATAATATGGCCGCACCAAGTGGGAAACAACCGAAGGTATAGAATAGCCCAAGCATTCTCAAGGTGGAGGATTAGAGCCACAACAAAGAAGAAGTTGCTTGCACATTCACCTTGTTTTGGGCCTGGTACTGTGGGGAAGATGATGGCCACGAGAACAATTGAGAAATGGCTATAAAGGAATTGTCCAAAGAAGATCGCCTTGCGTCGTCTTCTACCCCACACACCTTTGGTGATCGGGGTAGCAAAGAGATGTATAAAGGCAAGAGGATGACAATGTCATGGATAGAATTATCCATGATCTTTGCAAGTATACCCCAAGCAAGTGGACTTGTCCAAGACCATATGCTTCTGTCCACACAAGGTCTCCAAAGGTACCCCCATACCAAGCTACAAATTTAATTAAAACTAATCGTAATCGTAATCGAATCGCTTGTTTCATTAGAAAACTAAATCAACCAAAACAGCAAGACATACAAAAACAATGCAAGATTTTTCATTCCTAAGTTCCCATTTATCTTCTTAATTAACACTGCTCCCTAACTTAAGAATTGTTCATCAACAAAGCTCAAATTTTCTGATAATGCAAACATGATATAAAATAGGAGTTTCTAGAATCTTTCCCTTTTAACTTCCACATTTGGGGATCGGCTCTGATATATTTCTATTGTAACAAACCGCACCTGATCTGATCACATAGCTATTGTCCGTCTAACCCATCACAATTTTAAGATATGTGTACTTGGTTAAGAGGCAGTAGCTGATCATATTAAAAACTCCTCCGTTTGCTTGTCAAGAAATGGGGTGGAAAAGGAAACAATGAAACTTTGAATGAACCATCTAAGAGCCTAACCTGCCTTCAAAGGGAGAAGAGAAGTACCCAAACAAATAGAATATCGGGAATTTTCACTATTAAGCAACACAAACAATATAATATAAAAGATAATAGTAATAACGAGAATTAAGAATCAAACCCACCCAAAAGCTAAGCAGATGTTTCTCCACGCTCTTAGATGGTGGCATACAAAGAAAAACATTTTTCTAAATCAAGTGCATTTGAAGAAGCGATCGGAGAGCCAAATCTGGAGAGGATAAAAAATTGAAAGGAAAAATGGAAGCGGCAGAGAGAGAGACAGAGAGAGAGAGAAGGAAAAGGAAGGGTACCAGGAAACCAAAAGTGAAGGCGCTAATGAGAAAGAGGGAGACTGAGACAGCAGAGAGCTCAAGGTTTTCGATATGGCCGACGAAGACAGTGGTGATTGACTCAATTCCGAAGTGACACATAATCTACAAAGCCAAAGGCCCAAGAATCCTCCAAAGTTTGAGAGTTCCGTCCATACCATTGAATCTCACTTCCTTCCAGCTCCCCAAAGGCGTGGTCTCCTTCTCCTTCTCCGCTCCGCTCCATTTTCCACAAATTCAAGTGGGTAATGTTTGCTATTTATTACTCAGTTTATCCAGCCAATTTCATGGATATAACAACAACATTCTCCTTCGCAACAACAAGAACTCGTGCTTTTCTCTTTCTTTGTTTTGAAACAAAACAAACTCACATTTCTCATGATTAAAAGTTACAAAACCCTCAACTCAAATTTATAACCAAACCACCTTGGATTTTGGATTTTGATTTTGATGGCATTCTCGTTTCAAGTTAAGGTAGGGGGGAGACGGCGCCCAAGACCTTTAGGCATGACCAAGGGTGTTATAGTCATTTTGGGGTATTACTATTATGTGGCCACGTGTTTGGTTTAGTTAGTGTAACCAAGGGATATCTCGTGAAACAATCCCATCCCAACCACCCCGAACAAATTCTCTTTTCAATTTTGTCTTCTGATATATATATATATATATATATATATATATATATATATATATATATATATATATATATATATATATATATATATATATATAACCTTCTACAATTTTTACAATAAATTTTGAGTTTTAGACGAAAATAATTTATTTAAAAAAAAATTATTAAATTAGTTTGAAAGTTAAAATAATAATTAAAATAGTGTATAATATCACTATTGAAAACAATGATAATTAAAATAATCAAATACCGTTGTTTGTGAAAACGGTAATTAGACAATTTAAATACAGTTATCATAGACAACGATAATTAAGCTTTTTCCTCAATGAGTCATTTGCGTTGCGTGGAGTCCGCTTAGTATTAAAAAACAATGAATAATGCAAACCCTCCAGTCAAGTAAAGTTGATGTTGACCTGGCTTCCCATTCTAACCCATACTTCTTCAATTTCCTTCCCAAAGTTCAAAGTATGAATGACAATTGATGGGCTGATTAACCCATTCCAAAGATAACCACAAGGCGTCCCGCCAAATTCACTGTAAAAAACATAGACTTTTAATACTTAAATCATTTCTCATTTCCACCCTCATTTACTTAAACCATTCCTCTTGATTTTAATTATTAAACTATAAATAAAATAATTATTTTTTGATATAATTGGGATATGACTGATAAGGATCAAATACTCTCAACACATCCCGGTCCACCAAACCCATCAACCCATTATCAACTCAAGTTCAAAACTTCAACCATATTCCTATTTTTTTGTAGCCAACTATACTCCTTTTCACCTTTTTTTTTTTTAACATGTAATGGAGCTACTTAGATTACACCCTATGAGTATTAATTAACAAATAAATGAATACTTCGTGATCCGAGGGACCGTAAACTCAAACTAGTAATTATTAAAATAAACTCAAGATTTGATCGAATGTTTATTTCTTAAGTTCTTCGATTGGTCAATTTTAATAGCCTTGTATTTTATGTTTATTTTAATTTTTAAATTTCTTTCCTTTTGTTTTACCGTATGGGTAATATATTTCCACTCCCATGATTGGAATATACCTCACTGGGTCTTTGTGGCTTTGATGGATTGGGAGTATACGGCTGGGCGGTTGGGTTGCTACGAATGATTTAGGAAGTTGGTCGTAGGTATGGGTGTTTTGAGGCAATTTGAGCGTGTTTGGAAGCTTAGAAATGGTCACATGGGAAACATGTTTTCCAATGCGCAGGAGTAGGTATTTTATTTATTTATTTATCCTTTCAGTGTTAGTGAGATGATATGTGTTGATGATTTTAATTGTCTTAGAGGAGTCATAATGATGGATTGTACTCTTTTTGGTCCCTGAGAAATGATTGGGAAACCTTAACCCTAAAACCTTAAACCCTAAACCCTAAAACCATATACCCTAAAACACTAAACCCTATAACCCTAAAACAATAAACCCTAAACCCTAAACCCCAAACCTCCAACCCTAAAACCCTAAACCCTAAAACCCTAAAACTCTAAAACCTTAAAACACTAAACCCTAAACCCTAAACCTCTAACCCTAAAACCCTAAACCTTAAACCTAAATTTGAAATTGAAGACAATTTGAAATGTCATATTTTTATTTTTAGAAGCTGATTGTTTTCTTTATGATAAAGTTGATGTGATAAGGATAATGATCTCTTGTATTATTTAATTCATTTGATACCATTTTGTACAGGTCAATTATGTCTATTTCAACTATTCCTGTGATATGTTATTACAATTGAAAAATATTTGAGGACTCCAAAACAGATGTCACATGAGGGGAGCAAAGTTTATTGTGCCTTTGATGTAAAATTCCGGTTGAATGCATGCTTGAACAATTGACTGATATGATATACCAACGACAACCATTGACAAACAAAGGTTCAAATTATCCTCAATTGTAGTATCCCTAAAGTGGAAATAGGTTCCAAACCTTTTCCATGGGGATGATAGTGTGTACCGAATGTTGAACATGGTTAACCACAACTAGCACGATAAAATTGAATTGTGTAATGAAGTTATTCAAGCTAATAAGTGAATCAATCTATGGGTGAACATATAGATTTATCGGTTTGCACAATTATAATGTTGTAGAACTTTAACTATGGTTACGGGTTTGTGAAGCGGTCCAATACTCTGACACTGAGTATATATGGAGAGATGATGAAGACTGCGCTTATGAAGACGCAACATTAACCATGAAGATGTTGATGATGAATCTAATGGAGACTTGATGTTCAAGCTTATAGACATGTATCATCAGTCCGTACTTTAACCAAGTTTTGAAGAATGAGCAAGGATATATCTCGCGCATGCACCATCGTAGGATGTATCAAATAACCTGTGATGTTATATTAGAGCTGAGTTATCCCCTGTTCATTATCACTTACCACCAACACCTCAATTTGAACATGTTGAAAACTTAGGTAATGCTATTTCAAGTGCGTGGACTCCATGGGTGCAACATAGTACCGATTATTCGAGTGGAGAATTTGTAGTTGGCCAAGTTTTTTACCCCAAACTGACGCAAAGAGTCAGAATATTTACTCAATTAAAGTAATACCAAGAGTTTGTTGCTTTTCGTTGCATCCTTAAAAAACGTCGCTTTTAAGATATAAGAAGGTCGGCGAATGCCGTGTCTATGGAAGCTTCATGCCATGGTTGTAAAATACTTGCTTATTTGTTATCAACAAATACAAAGGGTCAAGATACTTTGTGTCCATCATTGCTTGAACTCGGACCATCATCAATCGACTCAAATGTGTTGGGCCGCCATATAAAGGTAATAATAATTAAGGCAATAATTCACATTGACTATGGCTGCTATTCAAGCAAGTGTGATGATAAACAGATATGAAATATCATACAAAAAGACGTAGATGGAAAGCATAAAGAACCTGTATAATTATTTGGTACTCTTTCAATATATTCACAAATTACACGCTTGTTCTTAGCCATAGAAAGCCAAATTCGATGTGTTGTAATTTGAAAGCCATGACATTAATATGTCAAACACCGAGATATTCCAACCGTGTTCGTCATTGGAAGCCATCTATTGAAAGGCTTATCATTGTCGTCCCGATGAGTGTTACACCATATTGCTAGATCAGTTGTTACACCAGACTATAGAAGAGCATCGATCATGCCACGACAGGAGGCATCTACACTCACGACCATCCATTGGGACCCGTGCCATCCACTCCACGTATGCAACCTACCCGGAGGTAGAGGGAGAGAGAGCTGATCGATCGAGGTCGGTTCAGATCATGACCGAGGTCATGGTCGAGATGGCGGTAGCGGTTGATTCGCTACAAATAGGCTACAGTGAATCAAAATTTGTATCCTAGGTACCCAACGTCAGAAATGGTGGCTAATGGGCAAAGAGCAGCTGTGTCTAGGCTTCCAACACGGACGTTTTCTTCGTGAAAATGAGAAGTGCAAAGGAGTTAAAATGGTATTGATTTTAAGGTTTTGTTCAAAAACAAAGTGAGTCGATGGTTGTCAACCGCAAATAAATTAAAGGAGGACTGAAAAGAAGACTCCTTTGAAGTCTGGGTCACCGGGATTGATTTTTAAGGTGTATTCATGCCTCTCGGTTTGTTTCGCCAGATAATGACCTATATTCTTTTCCCAAACCTAGACTTGATTCGCACTAAACCTAAACCCTAAATTACCCTCATGAGATATGGCATTCATTATATTCAGTCCCTTACAAGCAGTGATATGGTCTAAAGAGGCAACCTACTTCAAGAACTAATAGAAGACAACAAAGTGGATGATGGATCTAAGATTAAGTATCCATCAGAACTACAAAGCTTGCCAACACACATCACAGGTCGATTCAGGAGGTTTCAACCTGTGGCAGATACAGGAGCTTAAATGCTCATAAATGCAAAGGTGATAATGAGAGGGCATGAAAACTTACTCCAAACTCCACCAAAGGACCCTCCCTTTCATAGTGGGGCGATAAGCATCCCCTTGAGCGGTCATCCTAAGGGTGTCAAATACGAGAAAATGGTGAGAAGAGAGAAGAGAGCAACCGCAACTCAAAACAAAGTCAGTACAAAGCTTGACCTAAAACAAGAATAGCAAAATGGGCCGCTTATAGAAACAACCCAAAGTGTGAAACACAAAATGCCGTACATGAACAAGGCGGGCACAATATATCAAAACGTGCGGGTCGTTGCACCAAGAATTCAAAACATAAATAGATTTCGCTATGTGCATGAAATTTAGCCAGCATAGCTTAAAATTTCTCCATGCTATAGTATTTCTCCATGCTAGCGAAATTTAAAATACAACCAGCAGAAAAGTCCCAGTTAATAAAGTTATGAAATTTTAATGATTGCAATTTTATGATCGATGAAGAAATTTTCGCAATCATAAGCAGAAAATCTAGGATTGCTATAACTACATTTTGCTGTTAAACCCTCACTCCTTATCCATCGCTGCCTTCAGTCTGCATGAATCTCTGTTTCATACATACCTACGGCTCGGTGAAATCATCGCGATTCTCGATCAACACTCACAGAGTCGTTTATTGAATAAAGCTCAAAAACCCGCAAACTATACAAAACAATCTCGAAAACAAATCAAAACACTAAGGATATGCAGATACACAATTGGCTTAATTGATATGATTAGTGTGCAAAAAGCACTAAAACCCATCTTGAATAAAGTTTGAAGTAGCACTTTCGGGGCACTAATCACACCCCCCAACCGACACTGCTGTTAGTCCCGAAGAATGCCGTATATGTGGTGCAGTGCTTTCTCAAAAAGTATATGTGGTTCAAAAGTGTATGTGGCTGTAAAGCCTTACCTTTGTTAGCATGAATAATTTACACTCGTATGAAACCGGTCATGAAAGAACAAACCATATAAGAACAAGTTTTAGGCAACATTGGTTCCAAGGAGGTCAACCTGACTTCTGCACCAAAATCTGATTTGTTCCTAAGGTAACGCTTGAGCCACACCGCAAAGCTATTCCCTCCCCAACCTAGCTACGCCATGGCCTTGCAACCGTCGACCAATCCTAAATAGGACTAGCTACAATCTTTATTTCTTCCTGATGGTAAATGTAGGTGTAAATTCTAAAAACTCGACTTCACCAAAGTCCGTATAACGGGGTCCACCGATGACTCCCAACCAATTGCCTAGTGGCACCGCCGCTGGTAAGATCGAACTCAATACAAACTCGCAGCTTCTCCCGACTCGGTAATGATTTCGAGAATTAAGCACCTACAACACGCTAAACTCTACCCATCCACCCTCCGTAGCGAACACTAAGTCGGATGACTCCTAACCAATTAAGGTTTAGCATCTGGCTTAAAGTGCCGCCCGCCATATACCCCTGACCGTTCGGGTTTCAAGGCAAAGCGCCACGCTTTATTTTCTTTTTCTTTCTTTTCTTTTTCTTTGAAGACTCATTATCTTCATACATGGTACCAAAACCGATATATGGGTCGCCAACAAATTTAAGGTCGCTTTGCAAAGTGGAAAGAGGTACTAAGCTTCAACCATTAGTGCAATCCGTGTGCAAGTGTGTGAATTAGCCAGTGGGGAATGTTCAAGGTTGAATAAGCTGGAACTTCCATTGACCAAAAAATAAATCATACATGGAATTGTTCTACATTATTAATGTAAATACATACAAATATTTCAATTTTTCAACTAAAGGCAAGAGCATAAATACCAAAATATAGGTAATGAATGATTTGTAAAAGTGTAGAAAAATGTAGTCGCATGGTGTATATTTCTATGTCAAGATATTTCACAAAAATTATCAGTTTTTTCAAAAGAAATTGTGTGGTACCTAATAGAAGATGAAACGAACGGTTTGAACTGTGGAGGGAATGGCATGGCTCGAACAAAGGCACTCCGTGATCATGATCAAGAATGCAGGAGGAAATGGGATTTTTCCTTCGCATAACAACTCCCGCAACATTTCAAACAAAATTGTGATAAGATAAGCTTGTAAATGCAAAATATTTGAAAAGAGAATAGGTAAAGTAGTGGCAAATTCACTAAAAACCAAATTAAGACTTTAAAATAATATAAAATTTTCATCAAAAAATTGAGGGTCTCCGTGTTCCCTGCGAACCACTCCCAAGCCAGGTAGCCATTGGATCTCATAAGGTCCAGAGGAGAAGCTCCTCCACGCATGCAAAGGTGTGTGCCACAGTGCCTTCATGCTCACCCCATTGTTTCGGGGCACCTGCCCCATTTGGTAGTGGGCTGATCGCTACAGGAGGAATGGTGGATTCTACATTAACCCGCTTTCATTGTTCTCCATCAATTCTTCCTCGCTGTTTGTTAATATCATGCCTTCCTACCCGTGTACCACTGTGCAACTTCCACGATTTGCTCCCCCCATCCTCACCGGTTTTTGCTTATTGCTCATGAAAATGTTGAGCTCCAGCAAGGTCATGTTGCCAAATGAGTCGCATGACCCCATTCCGGCAATTGATAATGGCATTCGATGTGGGCCAGAATGTAATTTCCCAATATAATGGCACTTGATTAGTGCTCTCCGCTTCCGGTTCTGGTTGAGAACCACGAAATCCACCTGGATAGTGGTAGAACTTTATCTACTTTTACCAACACATCCTCCACTATCCCTTTTGGTATTTTCACTCAAAAATCAAGCAAAGCGTTAGGGTGATGTTTCGGGTTGGTTTCAGCCTCTCCCAAACCTAGCCGCCATACAATCGAGTATGGCATTAGTTGACACCGCACCCAAGTCTAACAGTGTTTTGTCAATGCAGGTTCCTCCAATGTGTTAACTCGAGATATTGGGTCCCCGGATCCTTATTTCACCATTGTCTTGCATTCGGATGATGGAGCCTAACTTTGCTCGCCATAATGCCTTTTGTTAATGCCCAACCCCTTTTATTGTACAGAGATCTTCAAAAAACTGTAGGCAGTGGACTTGTCTGATGATGTCCAAAAGGGGTATGTTGACCTTCACCCGCCTTAGACTTCTGTAGATGCCCGTCCGTCGTGGGCTGCCTCTTTCTTGCTTCTGCTTCGGGGAAATGCAGGTGGCGCTGGAGTGCTTCATCGAAGTCCTCCTTCAAGAAATGTGTCCTCGGCTCCAAATTTTCCCTTTTCTCGTCAACGCTTGGGCATTGGTCGATCAACCCTCTTTTCCACTTCGTAAGGTAATACGACAAATTTTCTGACTTCATCCATTTTGGGAGGTTCAACGGAATAGCCTGGGCCTCATGGACTCTTGATTTGCAAGGTTGGTAAAGGGAACCTCCCCGCCTCTTGGCCGGGCGATTTTCCATTCTTGTTAAGGGATGCCTCGTAGGTCAGCCAATTCTTCTGCTAAGGCTACTTTCCGTACCATCTATTCTTTGCTCAAGGAGCTTTCATTTTCAATTTTCGTTCAACCCGAAAGACGGATGCCTTTCGCCTCTCCATAAATTTCCCACCAATCTGCCATTCACAATGGCTGTCAAACACAGAGGAGGTGGGTGCTTGCCGGTTTGAAGTAAGTGGTAGAATTCTCATATGCCCCCGGGTACATATACGTGAGTTTGTGTTTCTAGAAAGGTTAGTGGTGACTCCTCCAATTAGGGTTAAAGTGTTGTCATATGGAGCATTTGTTTGTGGTTTGTTTTGGCCTAATTACATTTGCATCCTCAAAATGGGGGTTTGGACATGGTTCTCCTGGTGGTTAGTGGACCTGGCAATAAACACCCGACCAGGTTTCAATTGGCTTTCACGCTCTCGCACCTCATGGACTCTTTTCTCTAATTCCTCCAATCTTCAGCCAAGTATAGATACTCAGCCAAACATATCTTCGAGAGGGCATACATGCTCCTCGTTCACCGGTGGCTTGAATCGTTCCGCTTTCTCTCGGGTTTGGCTCCATCCCAACCCTTGGAGGTCTCGCCACATAATTGAGGAAGTCCATTGCCTCATCGTGATTTTTACACAAGAAATCTCCTCCACACATAGTTTCCACACTGTTTCATGAAATGGGCATTCATTATAAAATGGTTCACTCAAAGATCCATGTATCAAACCCATGGTGGCATGCACTGATAGTCTCCATAAATCTCTCCCAAAGACTGTAGAACCTCTCACCATCATGAGCTGCAAATGTGTAAATTTGCTCTTCAAGTTGTTGTTCTGTGAGCATCAAGAATTTTTTAGAAATTCTCGCTTGCAGCCTCTCTCCCCCACCTCCTTATGGTTCTCGCCCAATGCATTTAGCTAAATTTTATTCTTATCCCAAAGGTGGTCAAGTGAGTTGCCAACTTGAGGAGTCTATGTCCCACCGACCTTTTGAAGGTGGTGCAAGGCTCTCAAACTCCTTATGTGATTGTATGGTTTTCATTCTCCATGCCATGGAATGGAAGAAACAAAGCAGGTCCACCGCCAATTTCTCAAGAGGGGAATATGCATGAGGGTGTACCCACCTGGGTGGGTGGCGTGATCCCCTCATGGACTAAGGCGCATCGGGCTCCCTAGGGCACCTTTCCTCTGGCTTTGTCGTTCCTCTCTCCCGTGGAGGATCCATTTGAGCACCGTGGAGGATCAATTTCAAGCCCTGCATCGTGCGCTTAGCCACCTCTCTACGCCCCAACGCAAATGTTCTATCCCATCGTATAAATCAAGCCAAGACACTTTTACAATCAACAGAAAACAACCAAAACAAAAACTAACAAAAGCGGTTAAGGTTAGCTAAAATTGAAGCAAGAAAACTTAATGTAATTCGGGAAAATGAATCCAGCGAATGAAGCATATGAACGAGATTTACCAAACTGTGATATGAATCACAAGTTCAACAACTTCTATCTCAATTAGGGCACCATCCCTATAAATCCGCGCCATTTGGATTCGTACACAAAGAGGGCCATAGGAATCAATAAAATTTGTATCCTAGATGTCCTTTAACGTCATACGAGGCTAATACGCGGAGGTTGCATAGGTCAAACACTGGACGGGTTTTCTCTTCGTAAAACAGAGAAAAAATGGAGTTGAAAATGGCATTTCTCTTTGATTTAAGGCTTTATCTAAAAAACAAGAGTTGATGGTTGTAACCCAAATAAATTAAAGGAAAATTTAAAGCAAACATCTTTCAAGTCTGTATCACTGATCGGATTTCTTTAAGGTGTATTCATGCCCTCAAGTTATTTCCTCTGGGGATAATGGATCTATGGTGTCTTTCCCAAACCGACCTTGATTTGGCACTTTTCAAAACCTCAAACCCTTTCTAAAATTACTTCTGAGATATGCACATTCATTTAGCATTCAAGTCCCTTACGCAGTATACGGCTCAAAGAGGCAACCTACGCAACTAATAGAGACAACTAAGTGGATAATGTGTGATCTAAGATTAAGCATCCACCGGTGAATCTCACTGTAAAGCTTGCCAAAATACATTACGGTATCTGGATTCAGAGGCTTCAACCTAGGGTGAGATACGGAGCTTAAATGTGCGTTCCTAAATGCAAGTAGATAAATGAGAGGCATGAAAACTTACTCCAAACCTCCACTAGCGCTGACCCTCCTTCATGAAAGGGGGCTTAGCTAAGCATCCCTCGAGTTGTCATCCTCAAGGGTGTGTCTGGCAAATCGAGAAAATGAGAGAAAGAAGAGAGAAGAGAGCAAACCGCAACCTAAAACAAAGTCGCACAAAGCTCGACCAAAAAAACGGGGTTAGTTACAAAGCCGGCTTATATAGTCAACCCCCAAAGTGTGAAAATACAAAAATGCCTAAAATATGAAATTACATAAGGGACAAAAATGGTAATATATCAAAACGTGGTCGTCAGCATCAAGAATTCCAAAAACATTGTGGTCGAGATTTCGCATAGAAATTTCAGCATAGCCAAAATTTCTCCATACTAATAAATTTCACAAATTCTAAATGAAATTCCCACAGAGAGATATTAATGGGAATTTTCACACAACAAGGAATTTTGCTAGCTAGCTTAAATTAGAGATAGCGAAATTGAAAATTTCGCTTAGGCACAAAGAAATTTCCTCGCTAAATAGCGAAATTTCGTTACTTACGAATTCACTTCGCTTTGATTACAAATTAACTGTTAAATTTTCGCAATCATAGCAAAATCTCGGGATTACCGCTCGCTTTGCTCAACATTCCTCCCACTTTTTATCCACTACTTCTTCAATTCTTCACTAATCTTGACATTTCACGCCTGCCGTGAAATCATCGAGATTCTCGACAACACCAATAAGAAGCTGCTTGTCGATTGGAAGTTCTCAAAATCCGCAAAACTATACAAAACAATCTCAAACAATCAAAACACTAAGTGACATGCACATGACAATTGGCTTAATTGATATGATTAAAGGTGCAAAGCACCAAAACCCATCTCAACAGGCTCAAGTAGCACTCGGGCACTAATCGGCCGTGGTACACCTGAGCCGACATTGCCTACTTCGATACCCCCCCATACTTACCCATCACCCAAGATTTTTATACCCCCACAGACTTACACATCACCTTCCATAGCCCTAGACACTTACACATCTTTACCATATTCGGTGTCACCAGAGCCAGCCTCCATAGCTTTAGATATCACCTTCTTATCCTACCCTTTATCATCCCCTACATCGCTCCCACCCAGTGACACCATCTCGACCTCAGACGTAGTCAGTGCACTTCCAACAGCACCCTACGCCCACATACGTCGAGTACTTCATCCATCGCCTGGCCCATTAGCTCCTCACTCCTCGCTCCATCGCTCCGCTTGAGATGGACCCTATAGACAACTGGGGATGTGTGGTTCTAAAGCGCCGGCCCTAAGAGAAATATAAAGACGCCTAATCTCAGTGGACTCATCATATGTTGGATATTCTATATATCGATATTTGTATACAAATTTTTTTTATATATTTATATGACGGTTTATGCATGGAGGTCATAATCTACAGAGTGTTCCCAATAGTGTGGTTGTCTCTGTTATGATTATTTGATAATAAGAAATATGTCTTACTACATCTTAGTTTATGGTCAGGTAATCTTTTTGCTTTCTTTGTATAGTCTTGTGGCACCCGTCAGATACATTCAGATACTCGGGGTTGTTTTGCCGCCTTTGCTCACTGAGCTCTCGTTATAAAAAAACAAAAAACAAAAAACAAATCAAATGACAGAGCTCCACGGGCACCATTTCTAGACACATATTTGTCTTCTTTGTTTTAGCAAATTATAATGACTAGTCCATTTTCAAAATAAAATGAGGCTTTCTTTTTAAAATAATATTACTAAAAATGTTAATGAAACCAATACAAGGATAAGTTGACTAATCAAATCAAGTTTGAGAATCAATCGATTAGATTTTTAACTCAGTTGATGTTTTAGTTTCTAAGATATGCAAGGAATGATTTAAGTATTTCCTTGGCCTAAACCTTACAATCTTAGCCTCGACTTTACCGACTGGATCATGATTCATGATGGAAGCTTTCAAGAAAACTATCGAGATATTTCCTCTTCCTTCACTTCCCGGTTATTAAACCTACATGGTTCTAATTCATTTTATTTTTTATTCTAAATTAAACAAACTTAAATATGGAGAATGATTACAAAATAAGATAATTTTTAAACAAATACTTATTAGAAATAAATTTTTATTGATCTATTATCAAATAAATTAACTCACTATTGAGTATTAGAACAAATATAACTGCAATTATATAAGTTAAAAAGGTATTAATATTATAAATTAAAATTCTTAGTTATCAAATTTCTAAAGATTTTAGAAGATATTGTGATATTTATCAATCACCTTTACAAAAATTAGAAAGAAAGATGAATAATGTACAACAGGCTTTCCTATTACCTCATCATCTTCAATGTTTCATATCATTGGTTCAATGTTAATATTGCATCAAATACTTAGTAGTCTAGTTGAGAAAATATACCCAACTTATTATCTTTAGTACTCAAAATATGTGTGGCTAAAACTATATAGGTTATTAAACCAAAGTATGAAGAATGGTATCAAATATAAACTAATGGAACCAAATTTGAAATTTAAGCTAAATATATTTATGAACTCATTAAAATTTCTTCATTAATCAAACAAGGCTATTAAGGCCGACTAACTAAGAACTTTAAGAAATAAATTTATTCGATCAAATCTCGGTTTATTTTAATAATTACTAGTTTGAGTTCCCGGGTCCCTGGATCACCAAAGTATTCATTTATTTGTTAATTATCACTCCATAGGTAATCTAAGTAGCTCCACTGTCCATGTTAAAAAAAAAGGTGAAAAATGAGTATACATATAAAAAACATAGAATATAGTTTGAAGTTTAAACTGTCGACAATGGAGTTGATGGGTTTCGTGACAGATGTGTTTTAATTCACGCAAATGCTAATGACTCACAATGTGAGTTAGGATCGAGAAAGCATTTGAACTACCTAATTGCCGTTTTCACAGACAACAACATTTGATCATTTCAATTGATTACGCATTATTTTGGTTATTATTTTGACTTCAAAACTAATTTAATAATTTTTTTTGAACAAATTATTTTCGTCTAAAACTTATAAATTTTAATAATGACTATTTTTTACAAATTTAATATTTATAATTTAAGGATATAATTTTGGGAAAATTATGTCAGATTGACGTGAAAAATTTACGAAGAATAAAAAGGCAAGCAAATTAACTTCATTTATAAATAATTCATATGAGGTGTTTTCGTCGAGGAATATTCAAATTGCTTCAGGAAGAGAGTTATCGCCAAGATTTTTATTATCCAATTATTTATTTTTCAATTTGTTCAGATTTTTCTTATATCTCGTCAAGACAATTAAAATTTTTTTTTAAAATCTTTATTTTCATAGATGGGTTCTTTGATTTTGTTTCATCTGTTGAAAATTTGGAGTCTTGTAGGTTTGTTGTTCGTTGTTAATGATACAAAATTGTATAAGTTTCTTTAGTAAAATATTATATGCTACAGCCAGGTTATTTAAATTCTAAATTATTATTAGAATCTAAGAAAATTCATGTTTTGATGAATCTATTTCATCACTATATTGTAATTTCCATAATTTTGAACTGATTGCTAAGATTCCAATTAATCAAAAAAGAAGAAGAAACAAAGCCGATTAGAACTGACCACACAGTGTGGGCAGCCTATGCTTTGCCTGGGTGACTCCTGGTCCAAAGGCTCAAAATCAAAGCCCATGCGCCAGCCCAAATTTCCTCACACGAGCACACCTCAACCACTACTCGAATCTCGACTGTGGACTATCCGATCGTCAATGAAAGCCTGTGATTTATTTTCAGCTATACATCTTCTCCTAAATGGCTATTGTTCTAAGAAGACAAAACATGATTTCCTAACCGATCCCTTAACTCGAATCACATCCCTCCCCACGAATCAATGGCAACCTGTCCCGAGACTATCAAACGCATTCTCTGAGGCAAAAGATCTTGATGACTCGCTATCCAAAAGGAAATGAAGGCTGCCTTCCCTTCAATTGAAACTAAATCACCACTTTCCATAAAATTTGACCTTCCTCCTTTATAAACAAGGAAGGACTGTAGTCGTAAAGATAGGTGGCTATGGCCTTAACAAAAACCATGTGTCGACTCCTCCTATTTCTTTGTCTCGACTTAAGCATCGAAGAGGTGGAGCCAAGTACACCGCCGATGAGCCGACTTTTTCAGTCTCGTTACTGTGCTCATACCTCGACTGGCCCGTAGACTCCGAGAATCTAAGACAACACCGGAGCCACAAGGGAAACGACCAAGCAAAAAATATTATCTGCGGGCGTGCGAGGCTTAATAATGGCACTGGCTGATCCATCACACCTTGATTCGTGCCACAGTAGGTGTACCAGAATCAACAAAATTTATATCCTAAAATTCCTCCTACTACCGTAGCAGAGCTACTGCATTATAGCCAAGCATAGGTCGAACACGTGGATGGGTTTTCTTCCATACAAAATGATTTGCAAAGTGATTCAAACTGTGAATTTTCGCTTTTGGATTTGGAATCTCTATAAAAACAAAGTGAGGGTCGATGGTCACAGTTATAATAAAATGAAGAAAATAGAACTCACATCACTACCTGGCTCGAGGTCCTAAGGTAAATGAAAGGTTCCCGGGTCCTTTCCCCTCAAGGAGGACGGCCTATAGTCACTTCCCTAACCGATCTTCCTTGGCTTTTAAAATTTGAACCTACCATTTTTCCTTTGAACAAAGCATTTATCGAAAGCATAAATGTTCCCTGACAAAGGGAAAAACATGTCCTGATCACCTACAACTACCATAGAAGACAACCAGCCAATCTCGCGGGATCTAGCAACAAGACCATACTGAACTCCAAAAAAGATTGTCAAATACTGGCCAATCAAGGCATCTCAAGAGTGTGATTTAAACCTAGATTGAAAGATAGAAACATAACATTAATAATTGCTTGCGTGTCAGGGAACCGAAATTTTACCTCACTTCCAAAGCTCCAAGAGTCTTCCTCTTCAAAGATCGAAGGGTTTAGCCAACCATCCTCCGAAGTCAATATCCGGAGGGCCGGTCGCCTGTAAATGGAAAGGAAAATGAGAGATAATGAGCATAAGAGAAAGAGGCTGGGAGCCAAAGCTTCAAAACTTTTATTGCATGAAGTGATCGACCGATTTACAAGAGCTCTTCGACCAGCTATATAGTGCCCGTGAGTCATGGAAATTACAAAAACCAAAACCAAAAGCTATTATAAGGGATAGCAAAATGGGAAGAAACAAAATTGAAACAAATGTGGCACATCACAAAAGCAAGATTGTGAATAGTATTTAATTCAGAATAGTGTCAGAGGATGAATGTTGTCACATGAACCAAATTCAGAGGGTTGCGAAATCTCAGAATCCTCGAAATTTGCGTGTCACGAAAATTTCACAACCTTGCAAAATTGTTGTTGTGCTCCATTTTCGATTTTCCGCTTTCTTTCCTCCGGTCTCCGATCCGGGATTTCGAGCTTGACTCAATTCCTCTGCTTGGATCGACTCAACTACTTTAAGATAAATAGTCAGAAAACTACAAAATTAGCCACAAATGCGATCAAGAGAATATTAGTGGACCTTAATGTGCAAATCAAGATTCATGACCGATTAACATAAAAAGTGCTCAAACCTGCACAAAGAAAAACTCAAATTATACTGAGCACTAATCACACCCCAACCTACACATCGCTAGTCCCTTAGCAATGAAAGAAAGAAAGAGAGTACAAAACAAAAATGAAAATTATGTTCCCAAAATTATATTTCCGTGCTGCTGTGAATGAGCAATGCTCAACCCTAAGTAAGAATCACAAAGCCTTGCCCAATAACTATCTTGAGAGAATGAATGTCATACAAAATTGAGTATCATAAGAGCCTCCATCTCTATGAACAAACTTAAACTTCCACTGTAATCTAAGTGTTTGTTTGATCACCAACAATAAAGCTGCCAACCACTTCCCCCAACCAAGCTACTGCCTCCACCTAGGCCACTAACCAACCTAAATAGATTAGGACCCACCTCTTATTCCACAATTCTTTTTGTGTTGTAGGGTGCAATTTGAATTGAAAAAGTAAGCTGTGTAGTATAACAGCTTCACAAAAAGGAAAACCAGCAAGCCACTGAACATACAAAATGGGCTTGCTCAAAATAGTAACAAAAACATAAATAAATGCCACTTCCTTCGCTAACTCTCCCCCCAACCAAATGTCACATTGTCCGCAATGGGGCTTGGATTGGAAAGTTAGAGAAAGAAGTGCTACCTCCTTGATGAAATGTACTTGTTTTTGGATAGAAGACTTCGCAAGCTTTCCACCGACACCTTATTCACTCCGTTTGGACTTCAAATGAACAAGTTAGGAGAAGAAAAGAGAGGAAAAAAGTGACTAGTTGGAGAATTTTGAAAATTTCACCTTCATCATAATTTCAAAAGTGTTATTTCTGGATATATTTGGATTCTACACTCTCTAATATTTCCAACGATACCAAAATTACCCAAAACGGAGTTCGGATGAGAAAGTTATGGGCAAAACAAAATGGGAAGCAAGGCAATCCTCAAAGATTAGTAGAAATTCGCATGCGCGACTTTCTGCTCGAAGGCCACCAGACAAGGCGTGAAATTGCCTCGCGACTTCTCCGGCTTCTTTCTACTGGGGCTTCGCATAAAATAAAATAAAATAGGAAAATCAAACAAAAAGTGGGAAAACTCGAGCCGCGAGAAGCCGGGAGGATAGTCCGCCGCAGACTCGAAAAACAAAATACCAGACTTATGAGAATGTGCAATTAAATGAGAAAATTACATAAAAACAAATCTAAATTGAGAAAATTATGTAAAACTACAAATTAAACTAAAGTAAAGCAAATAAAACTCTGAACAAAAATTAGAGTGACTTCTTAACTTACTATAGAAACCACTCCTTACTCGTGTAGCCTTTTCGTGTTCATGGTGGATCATGAGAGTAAGCCCTCCATGTCTCGTGGAGAGTCATGAATATATTTGAGCTTCACTCTTTGTTTTAAGCACTCTTCCTTCTAGTGGTGCCGGGGAACTGGGCAGGCCGGGAGGAGTGACTAAGGCACTGATTCTATCGCACTCTTCCATTGTTCTTCATCAATTCCTCCTTCGCCTTAGAACACCATGCTTTCCCCGCACCAGCTAATCAGTGCACTTCATCTAGCTCATATTGCCAACGTGGAGTTGCATGACTTTATTCCCTGAAATTGATGATGGCATTTGATGTGGCCAAAAATGGTTCTAAGCATGATAGGTACATGATTAGTACCTCCTCACACCATCAGATCAAGGACGCACGGTCTAATGAGCAGTAAAATTTATCCACTTTCACCAAAACATTCGATCATGCCTGGGAATTTTCTATCGATTCGGTATCACAAAGATAAGGTGATGGTGGTAGGCTTTAATTCCCCAAACCCAAATTACAGGCATTGAGTATGGTAGCAGGTTGACACTAGCCCCCAAATCAAATAGTGCCTTATCGACACAAAGTTCCTCCATGTTCATCAAATGTAGGTGGGATCCCGATCTCAGGCTTAACGGTCTTGCTTTTGAATTATGGCACCGATTAAGCTCATTAAGAAGCGCCTTCTTTATCAACATTCAATCTCTATTCATCGTGCATAGGTCCTTTAAAAATTCGCATAAGTCGAACCCGCTTTAATCATGCCAAGCAATGGGATATCAATTCTCACTCATTTTAGCACCTCTAAAATTTCAACCGGGTCGAGGCCTTTTTCTTACTTTTTAATGCTTCGAGGAAATGGAGGGCGCATACTCTTCTTCATGGAATCTTCTTTTTATAATTATCCGCCCACTTCCTTTCTTCCTCGTCTCCCTCAACTTAAAAGACCGGCCGCTCAACTTTACCACTTCAAAGTGGTAAATGGCCTTTTACTTCATCCATTACAAGTGTACCACCGTAAATTAAAGGCTATCTCATGGACTCCCCCCGGATCGAAATAGCTCGCGTGGAATTTTCCTTTCGTAATTTCAAAGCAGATGGGTAATCCTAGTGATCAGTACCGAAGATTATCTATTTTCTGATCGAGATCACTTGAGCCCATCAATCTTTTGTTCAAGGTGCTCTCCACAAAGATCACCCTTCCGAGCCAATTTCACATTGATTCCTCTTTTTCTCTTCCACAAAATCACCTACCACCTTGCTAAAATTTAAAAATAAATTTTGTTCAACAGGGGATGAGGATGGTGGCGGTCAGGGCTGACTCGTGGAACACTCATTGTCAGGTACTAGGGGGACATGTTTCGCTGGTTTGTTCCTAAGAGAGATTAAGGTGGTTCCTCCCATTGGGGGTTGTATGTATTACCGTATGTATCAAGCCTGGTGGTCAGATTCGCCAATCCAAGATTGCATGCTCGGCCATCATATCCTCACCGGCTGAACCATAGGCGTTGTTCTTTCGTGGTCGTTGGATCGGCAACAAGCAAGGGCTGGATGGGTACAGCGCCTATTGCCCGTGACTTCTCGCGATCTTCTCCCTTCCGGGGCCTTCTAACCTTCTAGTCAAGGTGGATAGCTTTCGCCTTCATCTCCATATCCTCTGAGTGAGTACATGCCTCCTCCGATTTCAATGCAGCCTTATCCTATCTCGGTTTCCCTGGGTTAGGGCTCAACCCATGCTTTGAAGTTTCAAATGCACGTGAATCGAGGAACTATGGCTTCGTTTGATTCTGCTTAGAAGTCCTCCACACATAGCCCCCGGCCACCGCTTCATAAATGTACATTCCATCATAAAAATGGTTAACCAACATCCAAGTATCGAAACCATGGTGAAGACAGGCACTGATGGTCTCCAAATACCTTTCCAAGACTGGTAAAACTTCTCATTGTCATGGGCTGCAAAGGTATAGATCTGCTTCAAACTGCTTGGTCCCTGCATGGAAAAATTTCTTTAGGAATTAAACAGATCTCTGGCCCACTTCGTATTGCCCTTTCGCCTTAGGAGTCAGAGCTAAATTGCCTCATTCCTAAGAGTTAGAGGAAAGCATTTTAGCTTCATCAGGTCCAAAGTTGTTAGCACTTCTCTTTGAAGGTATCACATACTTCCTCAAATTCTGACATGCGAATAGGGTTCTCACTTTCCATGCCATGGAAAGCCGGAGCAAGTGTAATTGCAAGGCTCGACAATCACGCCTTCAAAGCAGAGGTACAATACATGAGGGTGCACTCACCTCGTGGTGTATATGGTCCCTCATTGACCTATAAGCATTAGGGTTTCTCTACACCCCTACGGGCCTTTGTTGCTCCTCAAAGCGGCTCCATCCGACCACTATTACCGCCACTCACAAATTCGCTCGTGGAGCACCGGCCCTTTCCAATCATTAGCACTCCCGCCCTAATGGTGCATAAGCCGCTAGGCAAGCAACACGCATGCACAACCAAAAGAAAGCGGCTACCAAAAAAGGTTAATGTTAGCTATAAATAAAAATGAAAATTCTATGTATGGATAGTGCGTGGGCTCAATTAACTCAAAGAAGGAACTGCCAGGGAGATAAAAGTAAATAAGAAAAGAGATAGGAATTACCAACACTGCGGATGAGGATCACAGTTCAATAGCTTCACTTGCACTAAGGCAACACCATCCTCAAGAACTACGCCATTTGATTCTGCCACAAAGAGGTACCGGAATCAACAAAATTTATATCCTTAAAATTCTCCTATCGCCGTGAAAGGCAGCTATCGCAAAGATAAATGCTCTAGGTCAAACACGTGGACGGGTTTTCAGACAAAATGATTTGCAAGGATTCAAAATGTGAATTTTCAGTTTGATTTTTGGAATTTATAAAAAACCGTGAGGGTTGGATGGTTGCAGCTTGTAATAAATGAAGAAAATAAGAAAAAGAACCTCACATCGGGCTACTGGGTTTGAGGTCCTAAGGTAAATGAAAGGTTCCCGGGTCCTTTTCCTCGCGTTGGGGAGGATGACCTATAGTCATTTCCCTAACCGGATCTTCCTTTGGCTTTTAAAAGCTGAACCTTAACATTTTTCCTTTTGAAACAAAGCATTTATTGAGCATAAATGCTCCCGGACAGTGAAAACATGTCCCCTGATCTACGCTACAGTGACTCATAGAAGACAACTAGCTGAATCTCAGTGGATCTAGCAATAAACATCCATTGAACCCAAAAAGATTACCAAATATTAGTCAATCAAGGCATCTCAAGAGGATTTAAACCTAGATTGAAAGATAGAAACATAAATACTAATAACTGCTTGCGTTAAAAACAGGGGAACCGAAACTTTACCTCACTTCCAAAGCCTAGTAGCCCTCCTCTTCAAAGATGAAGGGGTTTTAGCCAACCATCCTCCGAGTTGTCATCCTCAGAGGGTGCCCAGAAAATGGAAAGAAAATGAGAGAAACTGGAGCATAAGAGAAAGAGGCGGGATCGCTGAAAGCTTCCCGTAAAAATTTTATCACATTTAAGTGATCGAATCGATTTTATAAGAGCTGACCGAAAGCCATAAGGCTCGAGTCAAGGGAAATTATAAAAAACCAAAACCAAAAAGCTATTACAAGGGATAAAATGGGAAGAAAAACAAAAATCAAACAAACAGGCACAACGCCGTGCCAGATGTGAATAAAGGGTCGAATTTGTGAATAAGGCCGCTAGATGAACAGCTTGCTCATGTGTGAACCAGTACTCAGAGTCATGGCCAGAACCTACGAATTTTCAGGTTGCAAAATCTCAAGAACCCCGCAAAAGTTTGTTTGTGGCTCATTTTCTTTTGTATTTTCCTCGCCTTCTTCCTTCCGGGCCCCGATCTCGCAATGCCGAGTTTGACTCGAATTCTTCGTGCTTGATCGACCAACAATTCCTGCATAAATAGCTTGCAAAACTACAAAATTAGCCATAAAATGCGATCAAGAGAATAAGTTGGGACCTTAATGTGCAAATCAAGATTACACCGGATAGTACAAAAGGCTCAAACTCCGCACAAATGTGGTTCAAAATAGCACTTTTTGAGCACTAATCACACCCCGAAGATTGCAGTTCTTCGCCACTCATCCTGTCATTTGATCCTATCGCGCATGGCAAGAACTCCAAAGAAATCCAGCCCTCGCGAGGACCAAGCACTCGAGTCAAGATACATGGAAACGACAAGAAGAGTCATTTATTGTATGTATCGGGAATTCAAGGGAATCATGCTGACCATTTTCAGTAAGAGAATGATTTCCTGCTGGCTCGTTTGGAAGAGGATCGGGGTGAAAATGCACGAGGGAGCAGCCATCCTGCACCCTCGATCAAACATAATAGAAGCAAGGAGCCCATATTGTCGTGAGACAAAGAATGCAAAGAGATGACGCATGAGTTATCCTCCCGCAGCTCTCCGCTACTGATCTTTCAGACCCAAAGAACAACGTGGAGGTCGGGACCAAGAGGCCCCCGCCGCTCTAGCTATTCCATCAAGGCATGCATCACCGAAAGGTAAGAAGAGAAAATTAGCAGAGATGGAATATACGGAGCAGTTCCCTAAAATGTGCCCACTTGGCACAGGGGCATAGTACCATCACTTCCGTTCATGTATCCTACCTTCGGGGCTGCACCCGCCCCGCACATGCTTACATCTACCACTGTTTGGGGACCTGAAGACATGCTATTCTACCTGCTGGGCCAACACATCTTGATCTATGAACCGCCTCGTGGCTTTGTCTTATCATCTGTTGCCATGTATGATGGCCTCCGATCCAGAGGACCACATGCCGATTTCAATCGTGCAATGATACTTAATGCGGGACGATCGTCATATGCAAAGTGTTCTGCTACCTGGCTGTGGCTCGCCCTACTGTTCCACAAACTCCCACTTGCGGATCTATCAACTCGCTTAGCGAGTCAGGCTATATTTGTTTCCCAAAGCACTGCGCTTAGTTCTACGTAAGGGAAATATCGCTCGCAAACCATCTTTAAGTGGGAGGACGAGTCCATCCGCGATTTCACTCGAAGATTTGGAGGGGCTGTTCAACATATCGACCAGACAAAGATGACGCAGCCCTTCGCACTTCGAAGGAGCTGGGTCGACCACCCCATTCTTCCACTCGCTGTCTCTGGATCCGCCTGCGACAATGGAAGAATTGTACGCATCCGCGGATGTATTCGCGACGGAGGACAATATCCGTGCAGCCTCAAACCATGATGACCACGCTCAAAGCAAAGAAGCCTGGCCGCTAAGGGACAGTCCGAACAAAGAGGAGTCGGTAAGAACTAAACGCTCCCGACCAATCGTGAGAAAGTGTAATACCTCGAAATACAAATTCAGTCGCTTTCAACATATTTAGGGAGATATTATTAAAGGCATTTTGAAATTTTGTAATTATTATTTTCACTATGAGAAATTTTCGGTAAAACCCGAATTTCCAGCAAGATACAAGGGTAAATTTGTAATTTGTCAAAACGGGACACAAAAGTCATAATATAAGAATATGAGATGCTATTTTAGAAATAACATAAGTTGATTTGCAAATAGGGAGCATGGCTGACGAAAGAGTAATAAAAGGAAAATTTGAACAAACTGGGATAAGACTAAGTTGGTCTCTCACTTTTGGGGGAGGGCTTCAACGTGAAGAGAAGAGAGGATAAGAAAAGAAGTAGAGGAAGAAGAAGAAGAATAAGAAGAAGAAGAAGAAGAAGAAGAAGAAGAGGGAAAGGTATGGAAACTATTTGTGTAATGCTATAATTATGTATGGATTACTATGGGTTTGTATGGATTTGTGAACTCAGAGGGATTCTTGGATTCTTAGTCTAGTTCTTTGTTTGGGGTGGTTTTGCTACGGTAGTTCTGAACCCAAGATTACATGCTCAGGAAGTCGTCAGTTGGAACTTGTAGGAATATGTGCAGTAGATAAGCTGAAATGAGGATTGCTATGGATTTGTGGGGATTCATGTATGTCATTTGCTCGTGCAAGAAATTCCTCATTGAGCTTAGTTTGAGGTGTTTAAGAGTATGAATTACTTCGCTGGGTGTTAGGAACCTCTTAATCGCCTTCAGGTTTATGTTCGTTATTAACTCGGGAATTGTTTTCGTGATGCTTTGGATTATTTTTGGGGGTTTTTTGGCTGATTTTGGATAAAATCAAAGAAATCTATGCAATTTCTGGGGTCCTACAATCGCGCAAGATAGGATCCCACGGCGGAGGCTCAGAGGAGGGTCAGATTAAGTCTCGTGCACGCCGCGAGGCGTATAACGCTTACTCCACGGCGGTTTACGCCGCAATGGTAACACTGCTCGCGCACTGTGTTTTCACACATTTCGCTATTCTCGTTATTCCGAGGACTTGTCTATTGGACTAATGAGGACCCAATAAGTGTATGAACAGGTCCATACATGCTCGTAAGGTAAAGGAAAAAGAAAATTGATCGTATTTCACCGCCTCAAAGAAAGCGAAGCCTGGTTGCTGGCAAACTTTAATGCCCCTATGATAAGATAGTAAGTCTTCGAACACATATAATCAGAGGATCATTTCTAAGACTAGATATGAATGACACGGCACTTGCATGTGGGCAGGCACGTGATAGTACTTCTGCATTCTCTCGATTAGTGCGACGACACTCTCGACCGTGTTTTCGCAGATTCTCCGGATTAGTGCGATTTCCAAGACTCCGCCGCAGCCAGCACATTTAGCAATTTCTACTTCCGATTAGTGGGATGACACTCTCCGTCGCTGCTTCAAGACTTCGCGTGCCACAAGACTCCTGCAGACGTGATCACCTCGGGTACTTACGAAGCCGCGCCCCACTCATATATTTTTATTATCGGTCTAGAGTCAACAAATGAGAGATAAGAGTCCAATAACGAATAAGAGTAAAGTAATGTACATCGTTCTGCTCCGAATGTACCTATGGGTACCTCAGAGGTGAGCAGCTCAGAGTACCTTACTTCGCACCTTGTACAAGCATAAGCTCAGACATACTGCACTCCGCACAAGTATAAGCCTGTGAATCCCTAAGGGAGATCCAACAAGCATTAAGTCCGCTATAAGTACAAGTATGTGTATAAGTTTGTTATATGAATTCATGAAAATTCGATATCCTCGACATCGTATATATGTTATCATATATGCTTATCAGAATGAGTACTAGTGCATGTGTATACGTATATGTCACACAAGCCTGCACCAATTGCTGCTTAGCACGAGTTTTAATCCATAGGTACAGTAGGAGGACGCCCCAGATTCTCTCCGTATACCGTCAATAACAAACTAATAGGAGTCCATCACAGGCTCTCTGATTATGTAAACGTAAATGTACAATTTTTGTATATGTATATATAAATGAGACTCGTGATCAGAGTGTATTGATCGCAAAACACCACTACTGGGCGTGGTAGTTTTATTTTTACCTTTTATATGATATTTTGATCTCAAGAGTAAGACTGGGGCCCTCCAATGTCTTAAAAGGTAAAGAGTCCCGGCAAGATAGTTTCGCGCCCCTTCATCCACCTAGGCTGGGTCAGTGACAGAGCAGGGAACCCCGCGCCTACTCCCCTCTAAACATCTCTTACAATGTACTTTCCTTCATCCTCGATCACCTCGACTGAAAATGGCTCCACACTCAATTCACAGACCCCATAGTTAACCGCCTCCGAGATGATTATCATAGGGACCACGGCATGAGGACTAATCACACGAAGCCCTCGAAATTTTGGTGGAAAGATTAATCGGGTGGAAGGCCACCTCGTGAGATACGTCGAGATGGTCACTGGTGAGCCGAGCTCCCGCCAGCCTGAAAGAATAAGGCTGCGAGCTCCCGCCTGAACCCCGACCCACCATAAACTACATACTAGGTGACCGGCCGACGAGATCAAAGATCAGTCTAAGTGCCAAAAGAGAGGCTCGCCACAGGCTGCCAGCTCAAGCCCCGCGAACACCCATCCACATCCCATAAAGCAGCAGAGCAACCCACTAATCGACGACCCTATATTCTTTCCCTCGTTAACCCGGGCTCCAGTGGTCATTACTCGCACCGTTCGCATGCACTCGCACTTACTCTATGTATTACGATTTCATGTGCATAGAGTATCGTCGACCGCAAAGGCGGTCGACTGCTACACCGCCTCTCTCGCCTTCTCGTGTGTGCATGAACATCTCTTTAATAGGTCAGGTTCGGCCGACACAATGTCATTCTCGGCTTAATCGGGCAACCACGCACACGGGCGATATCAGCTTCCCCGTTAAGGTAGGGCCTGGTGAGTTCAAGATGCGTTTTATTTTCGCTGTCGAGGACCGAAATTGAGAATGCCATTGCTGCCAAGTCGACCGTACGTGATGAAAGTCGTGCCTCAATCACCATTAAATGATCACTACCCGACTCGGGGCAGGAAAATTAACCTATTAGTAGCTAACTTGCAATTTCTAGTAGTTGCTACTAATCACAAAAGATGTGAGAGCATGAGAAAAACGAAAGCTCCTACAATTCACTTTCGAGAACCAGCCCTCGCATTATAGCTAGGCCGCCCAAGCAAGGGCGAGGATGTGAGCGATTTAGTCGCACTTCGAATCAATATTCTTAAAGTAGGCGTAATAAATCGCATGTTAGTTCCTCAGCATCCATGGGTAAAGGAACAAATACATCAAGTTTAGCATGGACTCACTAAGATATGGCTAGCATTAACCCCTTTGCTATTCTCCTCTACAAACTCGAATGTCATCCCTTCACCAAAAAGCCATAGAGCGGTAAAGTGAGGCGTTTCCACCTGCATCTTCATCAGGTTATCTGTAGTATGGATAATCTTTTTTAAAAGCATGATTCATTAAGGGGTATAAAGCACCCTGGAGCGGTCACAATGTGGTGGTGAACAAAAAAAGGCTGTAGGAGAGTACGCTGGACTACACAGATCTCAATGAGGTATGCCCAAAAGACAACTTCCATCTACCTCTGATAAGACTGCATTTCGACCTCGGGTCATCGACACGATGTCACATTCGGATGCCTCTAAGATATCATCAAATACCCATGCATCCGCCAGACGCGAAAAAAACAACATTCATCACCCCGCACAGGCTGTTATGCTACAATGTGATGCCGTTTGGCTTAAAGAATGTCGAGGCAACGACGAGGTTGCGACCAAGATGTTCAAAGCCGCTACAGAAAACCATGAGGTTTACATCGGGCGATATGTCGCAGCCCGCTGAACGCCGACTACGCCGAGCACTTGCAGCGAGCTGAACTCCTGGGCATGCATTTCGTGATGAAGCCTAAATCCTCAAAGTAGCCTTCTGAGTCAATGCGGGGGCCGACTCGGGGTTTACAAAGTGATCTCGTAGGTATAGAAGCGCAACCTCACATTTTAAAAGCTATTTTGAGCCCCCGCCCCATTTCTATAAAAAAGGTACTAATAGGCTAACCTGGGCCGGCCAAGCCGCTGGTGGTTCATCTCTCAATTTTATGACCGCCTAAAGCCGTTCTTTGTCACCATCAAGGGGGCCAACCAGGCCTGGTGGAATGAGGAGTGTGATGAACTCCTCACAAATAACAACACACCTGCGAACCTCCAGCCCCGTTAACTCGGTTGCCACAACAAACACTTTCGTGATACTCGCGCTTCGCATCTCTCAATAATTGTTGCCTCGCTCAAGGAAGACGAGAATAGAAAAGTGAGGGCCAGATTTTTTTCGCAAGTCCCAACCGATGCAACTCGACATGAACCACCTCGAGTAAGCGACATTAACCCTCCCGGTAGCAATTCAAGAAGTTCGCCATACTTCCAAGAACACCCTATCATTGCGGTTAACCGACTCCGTCTTTGGAGCACCATTTACAAGCCTGACATGTCCGGGAGGATGGCTCACGTGGGCAATAAATCAGAGGAATTCTGCAGATTCAGTATAAGCCAAGATTGGCCAAAAAAGGACAGGTTCTTGCAGATTTTCTAGCAGAGATCCCCCAATCCCACGAGCCCTCGAATAGCTCGAACTAGACCCCAATGCAGCATGGACCCTGCAAACCGGCCGGCACGGCCGGCAACCGCACTCGATCAGGAAAAGATCGGAAAGGTAATCCGCTCGGGGTTTCAACACCCCTAACAAACGAATAAGAGTTCGAGGCCATCCTATCCTAATCGAACCGCGCCAATTTCACCGATGCTTCCGATTCAAAGTGATTCTCAATTGGTGGTAAGGCAAGTAAACGCAGAATATGTGTCGCGAGACCCCCAAATGGCAAAGTACGATCCCCTCGTTAAGTACCGGGCAGCTTTTTCAGCCTAGAAGCTCGAACACATCCCTAAGGACTACAATGAGAAAGCGGACGCCTTGGCCGCTTCTCTTTCGATGACAAAAACAGTGTTCCTGCCCATCTATTATCAACCAGATTCTTTAATTATCACTACCCGGGTAAGTCAGGTGGACAAGGTCACCCTTTCCTGGATAGACCCCATAGTAAAATATATCAACATGGGAGAACTCCCAAACGAAAGGGACAAAGCTCCCAAGATCCAAATCCAGTCGGCCGGGTTCTCTTTGGTTAATGGGCAGCTGTTTATATATATATAAAACCTTCTACAGTTTTTACAATAAATTTTACTAGTTCATTTTCCTTTTTGCAAAATTTAATATTTATAATTTAATGATATAATTTTGGGAAAATTATGCTACTTCAAATATAATCAAAATTGTTTCGAGGAAGAGGATTATTGCTCAAGATTTTTATTATTCAATTATTTATTTTCTAATTTGTCGATTTTTTGCTCATATTTGCTTAAGAAATTTTGAGGTAGTTTTTTTTTTTTTAAATCTTTGGTTTTCATATACGGGTTTTGATTTTTCCAATTGTTGAAAATTGAGTCTCAGAGGGCTCGCTGTTCGTTGTTACTACTTCCTATGTTTATGATCCATGTTTCATTTAATATCAATATGGATTTATCTCTTTACATGCTTCATGCCCGAATATTCCAAAGAAGCTGATATGGGAAATAATTGCATTTAACGTTTTATAGTTTCTTGGGCTAGTTATGTGGTATCAAGAGTCTTTCTTTCAGACTTCTTCCTGTATAATCTATAAACAGAGAGTGACGCTTAAGAAGTATTAAGAATATTATATTTTTATTCTCAAAGACAAGCAAAAACCTTTAATTGTGAAATATATTTTTTAGATTATTTTCTTTAGATAAAAAAAACAAAAGTATTTCTTTTAGTTAGTTATCAGTATCAGGAGTCTTTTTTCAAACTTCTTCCCCGTATAATCTATAAGTGAGAGTGACGCTGGGGAAGTGTTACTTAACGATACTAAAAAAAAAAATTAAAGGAGTTTCTTGTCGTAAAGTATTATATGCTACATTGTGTTATTTAAATTCTAAATTATTATTAGAATCTATGAAATTTTTCTATGTTTTGATGAATTCTTGTTCACTATTTATATTGTAATTTCCATAATTTTTTTTAATTTGCTAAGATTCCTAAATTAATAAAAAAAAAAAAAGAAACAAAGTTGGATTAGGAAACTAATCATTAATAGAATATTTCAAAATCTATTATTTAAAAAAAAAATTGTTTATTTTTTTTCCTCAAAACAAAAATACCTAATATATAATATTTTAAATGATTTAACTTCTTTGGTTTCCCCATTCCTCATAAACTTTTTTTAAAAATAGAATTTGATAAACCATAACATAATTTTCCTCTTTCTTAAAAAATATTTATTTTCATATTGGTTCTTGATTTTGTTCCAATTATTGAAAATTTGGAGTTTTGCAAGTTTGTTGTTAATGATACTAAAAAAATTGTATGAGTTTCTTGCATTAAAGTATTATATGCTACATTGAGTTTTTCAAATTTTGAATTATAATTAGAATCTAAGATAATTTTATGGGTTTTGATGAATTCTTGCTCTCACCATTTCAGACGTGGATTTTGAGAATTTTTGTTAACTGCTACCAAAAAAGATTCCTAAATTAATAAAAAAATAAACAAAGTCGATTGTGAAAAACTAATCCTTAATAGAATATTTCTTAAAATCTATTATTAAAAAAAATTGTTCGGGGTTTTTTCCCTTAAAACAAAAGTACCTAATATAAAATTATTTTAAATGTTTTAACTTGTCTGCTTCTCATTCTCATAAACTTTTTTTTAAATAGAATCGATTGATAAACCATAGCATAATTTTTAAGTTAACTTACCTTTAAATGTATTTTTTCGATAAAAGAATATGGTTATCAGATTAAGAAGTGTTCAAAGAAATAATAATAGGAGAAGCCAGGTGCCCTAATAAGTAAATGGGCATCTTGGTTTGCTGACCTCTTAACGAAATCAAGAGAACAATCTTGTATCTTTGTATCTCTTCCAACAAAAGCCGACAATCTTCCACTATTAACCCGCATATGACTAACAGTCCTGAAATGAATTCACAAATGATTGCCTAGGGTTTGCTGCCAACTTTCTTTTATACACTCTTTTTTATGTACAAATTGTCCTCTTCCTATTCGTCTGGCGCCTCAAGTGTTAAGTGGGATCATGGAGCGATTGTTCTTTTGGTTTTGCACGAGTGTCGACTACCTTGCCTAAGGAATGATTCGTGATTTTAGTGAATCTTCCACATGTTTGATGCCATTTGATGGTGGATTCTTATTTAGCTCATTTCAAGTGCTCAAGGATGACAGCTGGACAGGTGTGATGAACACTAGGAAATGGCTACGCTCGGTATGTGTTTAAGTGTAGCAAACTTCATTTTGATGGAACCAAACATTTAATGCCCAACTCTTATGTAGTGAACTCGAGCGGGGTTGATTTAGTCCATTCCACTAGTCCCCCGATCTCATTTCAAGTCATTGGACCCGTTTCGAGACCTACCTTTTTATTATGGGGTGGATTCTATCTCATCTCACAAGTCATTCTCGTGAATAATGTGAGTCCTTTGATTGTCTCATCGAGTGACATGCACCCTTTGTATGTCTTGCGACTGCTTTAGATACTCAAGCCTGGGTGTCGCAATGATGATTGTGTGGCCTGGCCTCAAATAGGGCCCTTCACGCTTCACTATCTTCTGCCCGGTTTCTCATTTTCTCGTGGCATCCCTAGGTTCGATGCCGAGGTTTACCAACGCTCAATCACATCATTCGTGAGCTATTTCTATGCCGGTGGTTGTTCTTATTTCTTCAAGGTTTTCCGTGTTACCTTTCGTCGAGAGAGAGAAACGAAATGGCGGGACTCTTCACAAAAACCCACTTTGTAAAGAGGCAATTAGCGAGAATGAAGCAATGGCTTCTCAAGGGGAGTCTTCTACTGTTAAGAGGAAATTTAAGCTTCCTGATAGGACAACCAATTTGTGAAAGTCGAAGCCCAAGTCGGGACAAGAAAGAACCTCCCATGTCGAAAAGATGAGAGAAGTGGTGACATACATCTCTAGGGACGAGGGTCCCGTTATGAATGAGTCTAGGAGCAGATGCAACAGGCCCACTACGCCCCTCTGGGTGTCACTCAGACAGCGGTACTGGGAAGAGCCGAATCTCTAATCAAGGAGATGTGCCTTTGATAAGGACGAAAAAGGGTTTAGCCCCACGGCAGTCACTGGCCCGGGTCGGGCCGATCAAGCTTCGACTAAGATTGTCCGGGTTCCAAGTTCACTGGGAGGCTATATTATCTTATTTGAAGTTATTCAATGATGGAAGGCATGCCAAAGCTTAAAGGATGAACTCGAGCATGTCCGGGAGGGCCTACACGTGACCAAAGATGACGAAGTTATTCGTTTCCTTGCCTCGAGATCGGCGATTCAATCCAGAGAGAGAGAGGGTACAGTAACACAGAGCACAAGGTTTTCTCTTCTTTTGTATTGTGATATTGCGACCGCTATTTTTTTTTTTCGACATCGATATTGTGAGCATGGGGTATATTTTTCGTTGAATCGCCGCTGGGGTATATGGAGTCAGTTCAAGGAACACGCTGCCGTATGATTTATCCGCATTCATGTATACCCGCTTAAAGAGAGTCTCACCATGTTTCTAAACTATAACGGAAACTTAGGAGGCCGAAATGTAACTCGCGGCCACAATCACCGAGGTAGAGGGTTTCAAGGCTGCTTCATTGTCGAATGGAAAGACGCGCCATGGACAAGCCAAGAAAAAGACAACACAAATTGATTGACTAGTGGAGAAGCTGACTAAAAGGGAAAAGGAGCTTTAAGGATGAAATGGACAAACTAGAGAAGGAAATAACTAACTCCGCTTATTTGGAACAGTGGAGGAGCAAAATCAAAGGTCGCTCGAGAGAAAGGCTTTACGCAGCGCACGCGGGGGCTATGAGAGAGGGCTATCGACGGCGAAAAGGGTATTAGGAGGGCTACTATAACACCACAAATTATACCCTAATAGTTTTATGGCATGTTGAAATTAAAATGGAAGTGAAATTGTGTTTTTTGGAAATTTCCGGATTAAGTGTGAAAAAGAATATAATCGGAATTTTTAAAGAAGTACAAAGGATAAGTGGTAAATTATCAACTTAAGGACTCAAAGGACATTAAGCTAGAAGATTGTATGCTATTGTAGGAATTTTGAAAATTAGATGTATAAATGAAATAACCATGGCGAACTAAAATGAAAAAGATTGAAAATTAGAGCTAAATGCCCTTTGCCAAACATGACCTTATAACAAGTGGAGATAAGACCAAAGATTTGTCTCTAGAAATCATTTTTTCCCATTTTGGCTTTGGGGGATCTAGGGCATTTGGGTGGTAGTGTGAAGGAGACCACATTGGTTGCTCAATCCATTTCCATGCTCTCCATGTGCAAGTAAAGAGGAAGAAAGTAGAAGAAAGGAAGAAGGAAGAAGGAAGAAGAAAAAAGAGAAAGAAGAGAGGAAGATAAGGTTTCAAGAAAATTAAGGTTATGAAACTACCCTAATTTCTCCCTCTTTATTTTGTTGTTTTTGTTGGTTTGAGTTGGGTTTTTTGGTTTTGATTGTTATTTGGTTGTGGTCCTCAATTGGAAATTTTAGTATAAAGGGAAATGTCGCCTTAGGGAAATGTCGTCAAAATTTCCCCAAAAACCCTAAGTGAATTATTAGCCATAACTGCGTGAGGTTCGGGAGCCAGAAAATTTTAGTTGGAGAGGAAACTTAAGACCTGGGACTACATTTTCTAAGAAGAGCCTAAAGTATTAAGATGATTTTAAGATCCTTGAATTTGGGTCTAAAGACCTGTTATTGGTTATGTTTTGAAAATAGAGCAGTCCCGGTTATGTAGGACATATATGGAGTTCTGGTACTCAAAATTGGATGATTCCAATTGGAGAAGAACCCTTAGAAACGTAGATTCAAATAAGTAGCAGGAACTAGTTTTAAATTATGGAGTTAAGATCTCTGAAATCAGGTCTCACAGTCGGGTACCGGTATAATCCAGGCAAACAGACCAAGTTGGCATTAAAATGCCATAACTTGAGTTTTGGATGATTCAACTGGAGTGATTCCAAGTTTTGAGTAAAATAGATTCATAGAGGAACAAAGTGCATGAAGGAAACATGTTGAGATTTTGAATTCATTATACCAAGAAATTAAGGGAAGTCGGACCCTGTTTTGGGAAAGGATTTTCATGTCCTCTTCTATAGGATTTTGAGATATCCAAATGTCTCTTATATACTCCCAAAGGATTAGTGGAGAAGATTTTGTATGAAAATAAGTCGGTATAACTTAGCTAAGTGAGATAAAGAAATTGGCCTAAAAGTTATATGATTTAATGCTAAATAATATGGAATAAATAGAATGGAATAATAAAAAGCATATGAATTCTAGCTATGTGAAGAAAAGATAATACATGTATAGTTGCTTTATAAAAAAGCATATAATATATTCATATGATGACAAGAGATATGTGAAAGTACTCTTTATGAAGATGAGAATAATGGATAGTGAATATCTCATATGCATACATGACAACACTAGTTATTCATGTATATGGAATATGTATTGAAAACATAATAAAACTGATTGCCATGTAGATGAATAGATGGGCATGCATATTAGAGATACAAGCATTACAACATATAGGATATAGCGCTGGCCCCGTTTTGGCCACTACTCGTGATCCCGCTTGGGTCATACAATACAGTATGTATAGAGATCAACACTGCATACAAATGTGATAGTACCTTTCAAATATACAAATCCTTTCCCGTGTCCACTTCTTTGGAAAATGAAGGCATGACACATGTAAAAAAAAAGATGAAGAAATATGGATAAATGAGACATGAATCATAAACATAGGAAGTAATTTGTAATATATAATAGAAATATAAAATACACAAATAGTCATGAATACTATGACTAAAATGATATGAAATTCAATGTATACACATGAAGTAAAGATAGCACATGAGATTAACATACGAATTAAATTATCTTAATTGTGGTCATTAATGGATTATCAGAATCTCTTTATAAGTTTATAAGATTATATATATATATATATATATATATATATATATATATATATATATATATATATATATATATATATATATATATATATATATATATATATATATATATATATATATATATATATATATATATATATATATATATGCATACCAAGTCAGAGGAGTATTAGAATGTGATAATCATGATATGGTCATCCATGCATTCGATCCTCACTAAGCTTTATGTTTAGCACGTGTTTATCCGTGCGTGCACCGAGAAGGCTGAAGCAGAGAACAAAGACATTCCACATCAACATCAAAAGGCCACTCTTAAGATACAGTTCTCACCTGTTTCTATTTAAAGTTTTATTCTGAGAAATATGTTATATATAAACTTTTGGGTATAATGAAAATGATTTGTAAATAATATGTATATTTTATTTTGAATGCCTCAAACATTGGGGTATGATAGTATGATTTTGCAATATATGTTAAATTATAAGGATTATATTTCGCGAATGTTTTAGAATCACAGCGACCTGGGTTTAGAGTTCAGCATTCTTCGTGACAATCCCTTCCCAACACGTGCGCCAAACAGCGCCATACAGGAGGTACTGGAAGGCAAATAGAGAATGACATTCCACATCAACATCAAAGGCCACCTTAATGATAGGTGCTCACTTGTAGTGTTTCTATTAAACGTTTTATTCTGAGCAATATGTTGTGTATAAACTTTTGGGTACAATGAAAAGGATTTATAAATAATATGTAAGTGATATTTTGAATGCCTTAAACATTTGGGTATTATAGTATGGTTTTGTAATATATGTTAAATTATATGATTATATTTCAAGGAATGTTTTAGAACCGCTAGTTAATCAGCTGAGTTCATTAGCTGCGGACACCCTTTCCTAACACAAAGGTGCCAGTGTCAGTGTCATAGTGGTGGCATCGTGAGCCGTGTTTCAAGCGACTCCGATAGTGGTAGATGACAGACAAGGCGGCTAGTAAATGTGTCGGGCCTGATGTGGATGTCTTTGTTTTCTTAATAGGATGGATCGCCCTCCCAATCCAACAGAAGAAGAGGTTGAGAGTGTTAACCTAGGAGAACAAGGGTTATCCGTCGACCTCAATCTTCAAAAGTGAAAGCAATGTTCAAAATCGAGCCAACTAAGCTTTGGTCGAGAATATTGCAAGACATGGCTCTGTATCGATGACCGACCGCTTCTAAGGCTCCACAGATATGGTAAGAAGACATGGAGCGAGGAATCCATGGGACAAGCATGGAAGAGTCCGATAAAGCCGACACCGGTTGGGAAAAGCTACAAAAAGTATCATGAAGCCGGATGCTCTCCCGATCGAGTGTACAATCTCACCACATTGCAGAGCGAGGCATATGATCGGTGGAATCAAAATAAAAGTCCGAGACCTGCATCCCATGCCTTGGGATTTCTTTGCCAAGAGTTCGTGGTAAAGTACGCATGTATATGTATGTGTGGAGACCGAGGGAAGCAATTCCCTTAATTTAAAGTAAAGGAATTTGTTAGTGGCAGAGTATGAAAATTAATTTAGCCATCTCAGTAAGTATGTACTTGTGTCTGTCCTCACCAAAGCATTTCAGTGTAGGCAATTTGAAGATGGATTGAATGAGTTCATAAAGAGGTATTTAGCACCTGTTATGTAATGTCCCAAAAATAGCCTTCTTGTTTTATTATTTTACTTTATAGTATTTTAGGTTATTATTATTATTATTTATTCTATTTCCTATGCGTTATGGGTTTGGCTGATAGAAATATTGATAAGTGAAGTGTAATTAGAATAAGTAGAAGGACTAAAATGAAAATATGAGAAAATAAAGCCAAAAAGAGATAGCCAAACAAGGCCTTGTAATGGATAAGAGGATAAGACCAAAAATTGGTCTTAGAATGGGTATTTTTCATGTTTCTAAAAAGTGGAGAGCTAGGTTATGTGCTCCCGAGAAGAGCTACCTGGTTATTGCTTTCCATTTGTTCAAAGTTTTGCAAGAAAAGAGAAGAAAAAGGAAGCTTGATTGGAAGGTTTTAAGAAGAAAGTAAGGTATGGATTCTCCCTTTTGATTATTAGGAAAGTCCTAACTCCATTGCCAGGCTTCGAGAACCTAACTCTTCCATTCGTAATTTGTTCTGAATTGGAGTTTTAATGCTTTGATTGTTTTTTTTTTGTCAGGGGGTCTTAAAGACCAAGAAGTGTAAAAAGAGATGCATAGGTTTTGAAGGGAATTGTTGTGAAAGATTTTTTTTCTTTCCAAAACCTATGTTTTGTTTTGGCCATAACTTGGCCTCTTGAACTCTAAATTGGATGATTCCAATTTGAGATGGTGCATAAGAATCATGGATGAAAACGTCTAAAAGAAATAGAGACCTAAAGCAAATTCAAAGAGCAACTATGCTCAGGTTTCCAGACGAACCAAAAATGTAGTCTAGAAACAAAAAAATTCGGGGTTGTGTCATGATTTTGTTTCAGCTAACTTGGCCATTAGTCATTCAAATTGAGTGATTCTAGTTGGGAAAGAACGTCAAGAGGTAAACCTACAAAAGTATGGAAGGTACCAAGAAGCAAACTCGAATTCTAAGTCCCCCTCGCTTCAGACTTAAATGAAAAATATAGGTAAGCTGCTCGTGTTTCGCCATAAGTTGCTGTAATGATCCAAATGAGATTATTCCAATTTCTATTGAAAATAGACTCCATAGCATATTTTCAAGGAAGTTTTGGGTAAAATATGACCTATATGTTCCCAGAAAATTTTGTAAGTGAAGGTGTATCAGAAATCTCAACCCAAACCGTAAAACCCTAGCATGCACGACCGGTTTTTCTTTGCTCGTTTCTCCGATTGTGACGTATTCG
Organism: Tetrastigma voinierianum; assembly: GCA_016808115.1. Classification (NCBI taxonomy): domain Eukaryota; kingdom Viridiplantae; phylum Streptophyta; class Magnoliopsida; order Vitales; family Vitaceae; genus Tetrastigma; species Tetrastigma voinierianum. The sequence continues at coordinate 36,780 of JAEQBH010003212.1, read as the reverse complement.
TGATGGGTTAGGGGCTGGTGATGATAAACCCGAAAGCAAAAATCACGATTCAAAGAATAGGAGACAAGAATCGATAACTCTTTTGGCTCGTTTCCTTCACATTTCGTTATCGTTTTGTTTGTTTATTTTCTTGCATATCAAACCTATGTTGATATAAAATATGTATGTGTGCTTCTGGTTTGAACCATAAATAAATTGGTTTGGGTGTTGGTTAATTGATCTCAAGTGGATTAACATGAAAAAGGGAAGGCTATGTATGTTAATGCAAGAATCATGTGTAGTCGAATATGTATTGGTGTGTATGGTTCAATTTTGGTGCAAAATTACTACATGGATGTGTTTCTATGAGATTATGTTTAATTTGTGTGCACTATTGACGGAATAAATTGCTGTTAAAATGGGTTAATCGAGAAGTTAACATAGTGGTAAAGTAGGCATAACGTTGTAAACTCAGGTTATTGTGAAATCCCTTGCGTGAATATAATCTAATAACTTTTACAATGACTAATTATTAATGCCCTTAAGAGAATGTTACTCGTCATATTCAAGTTAAGGATAGATATGTATACCAATAAGGATTAATGTAGCAATACTAATGAATGATATGTTTGAGAGTGACATACCGAATCCATAGCCCAAATGACAAGATTTCCGGTGAGTGCGCACAAAAATGTAATGTAAAATAACTAACCAGAGCCCAGCAGACACCGAAGTTATTAAAAGTGTTAAAACCGCACCAACAAATTCTAATGGAGCGTGCTCTGATGCTACTATCCTCAGAAACCCAGAAATTTTAAAATTTTCTAAAAGTAAAAAAAAAATTAAATTAAAAATAATAATAATAATAATAAAATAATAATAATAAATTGCTGAAATGGCTCAGGGAAGCCTAGAAAATTCCATGGAGCTCAGATGACGAAACGGACTGCGTCGTTGAGTCCATCTCACGAAAACGAGTAACTCAAAAAAGTTTCGCTGAATTCCTAGGTAGTGAGAATTCTTTATGAATTTTTGAAGCTGCATCTGGGTGAATCCTAAGAACAGATTTTTAAAAATCTCAAGAGTTAGGAATTGACTTGAGTTAAGTTCATTTAAAATAAATTGAACTAAAAATAAATAAATTGTTTCGGGACAAAAACGAACCCGGATGGGTCGTGGACGCGTGGCTCGAAGTGGGCCCCGCGTCTAACTTAAACTTAAAAAGGAAAAGAGGAGAAAAGATGGGATTTTCTCCCATTTTTTTCGGGAACCCAAGGAGCGAGAAGCCGTATGAGTTAGAGAGAAAATGAGAAACCCTCCTTCTCTCTACGATCTATGGAGACCGGGTGGTCAGAATCCGTCGAGCAAAGATTTAAAGTTTATCTACTCGACGAGGGCTACGCGTGGGTACTAACAACACGCTAGCTAACTAAGACTGGGTTTGGAGAAGAAAATCGCTGAGAGAAGCTCTACCTTCTCTCTAAGATTTACGACGACGGTGGTTCTGGCTCCACGTGCCAAGACTTAAAGTCGAAGTAATTTGTCGAGGCAACGCTGCGGACAATCGAAATAAGAATTTCACTTAAGATTCGAGCCGGTTAGGAAGGCCGTGGTCTCGGTCTTCTGACTCCAAAGTTTCGTCGCCTCCAAAAGGTAGGAACCTTCCTACTCGTTTATGTCTTATCTAAATAATCGCTTTGGTCTTCGTCGGGCTCCTAAGGGTCGTTTCGATTGTTTTCCCAAACACAAAATCGTATTTTATCGATTTGTAGTTGTTTTTGTTGTTGATTTTCGGCCGAAGCCTGGGATCAAGCCAGGCCATGTTTACGGCTGAATCAGGGACTCAATTGAGATGGGTTTGCTGTCGTGAAAAGGTTGTTTCGTGGATGAGTTCGCAGGAAAAATAGCTTTGTACGGAATCGTAAAGGAGCCCTGTGAGCAATTTCGCGGGTTTCCACGCTTCCGCCAATCACTGTTTATACGAGGCCTCCAACTTCGGACAACCATAACTTTCACGTCCGAGCTCCGTTTTGGGTGTTCTTAGACTCTATGGAAATCCCTTTCAGTTTAGAATCCATCCATATATAGCTTGATAAAATTTGAACTCATATTCGTCTTCGGAATTTATGGAAAACAAGAAACCCGCCAGTGCATCGCCATCGCTCATATGAGGCCTCCAACTTCGATGGCCAACTTTCTCGTCCGAGTCTGGCTGGGGTGCCTTGGACTCTATGGAAATATCTGGAGTCTAGAATCTACCACACATGCTTTTCAACAATTGGTACCCCAAACCCCTTGTTAAAAATTTGATTGCTATAACAAGTGTGCTTAATTATTTGTTGTGTGGATGTGAGGAGTCAGGTGTCGGGCGGCTATTATATCGCAAAAAGCTGTAGTTATCTTAGGTGCATGATATGCCATGAATTAGCCTAGAATGAGGTGTGTCATTACTTTTGTCTAGGTAGTGACTTGATGAAATGTTAACATGTGTTTGCGGTGATTGATTGAAATGACATTTCTCAAGTTAAGAGGTGTCATACTCGATGTCAATACGTGTGATCTAACATACTTGGCTCCTTGTGGTGTGGGATGTGTTTCCTTCTATGGATACGGCTATTGTATGGCATGTCAGAGGGCTAGTTTATTAGGCATTATGCGCCCATGATTTGAATTTAGGATTCGAAATCGACATTACTCGCTTAAGTAGTAGCCTTAATGATGTCGATGCATGCTTGTTTGATATGCTGACATGAATGTGATAAAATGTTAGTACGATCGCATGTATATTAACGTTTAAAGAATGTAATGGATTCTTGTGTGCATTAGACATGAGTGTCCATGGTACACTGCAGTGTACTAAGATAGGTGTCCATGTAGAGGTCTTTATACATCAAGTATGACTTGGGTGCGCAATGGCACAATTGCATTACACTGGTGCGCGGGGACATCGCATAGTGTGGGTGTGAGTGCATAGTCGCCATTTATTCACCATCCTCGTGAACGGATTGCGGATCGCATTTCGACGGTCCAACGGAGATCCATGGTTTGAATGGTGCTGCACGTTAAGGAATCGAAAATGGCTCATTGCATTTCATATGCATTGACGCACTTAGAAACAGAGAGTGAGTGCATGAGGTGGTTTCTCGAGGAGAATCCTCTGTCACGGGAGGGTCACCAACACATATTTATCGGAATATGTCCACTAAGCAATACTCCAGGGTCGCCCACACAATATCAATCGTCTGAGTATACCCAATTGATATACATCTGAGGGTCATTCATGCATAATGTCAACGCCTGAGTATGCCCAATTGATATACATCGGAGGGTTGTCTGCAAAATAGATTATCGGAGTGTGTTCATTATTTATATAGGAGGGTTGTCCATATAATGTCAATCATCGGAGTATGCCCAATTGATATACATCAGAGGTCAGGTACAAATGGATAATCTGAGCGTGTCCATTATTTATATCTGAGGGTTATCCACGTAAACACAAATACCTTGTTTGGAAATGGTTTTCATTCATGACAAAATCCATGTTCGAGGAGCCTGGGTGAGGACTCGATACATGGGGCATGATGAGCGCCTCATTCATGACACAACAGATTTCAGGCTAGACGGCATGTCCTAGTCAAGCTGGCTCGTCATTTCGACCCATTCATGTGCATTTAGCAATAGTCTCTCAGAGGTACTTATCTCTACCGGGCGCTAGCTCACTCCCGCCGTGGGACCCTTTCAAATTTGCTGTGACACGGCAAAGCAGACGGCAGTTTTAGAGGCCAACATCATGAAGGGCCTGGGAGCGTGGCCTGATCCATACTCTGTATATTATAATAGAACATGTTAGTTTTAATATAATAAGTTTTGTATTAAGAGGATGTAATAACTCTCGTGGCTTCAGTGATATAGATTTGTATTTATATGGATAACTGCCCACGTGGCCATTTTACTCGTATGTGGACCCTGTGGTCGTTGCATAATATCGTGACAGTTGCCATGAAATGCACATGTTGTATTTCTGGGGTAGATTCCCGCACAGCGAGACTCGCCCGATTAAGTAAACCCTGAGTCCGAAAAGGGGGGATCAATGGTGTGGTGCTCAAGCTAATTCGACATCCACGACCTTCAAGTAGTCGACAAGGTCAAATCTCGACCGGATTTGTGTGGTGTCATAATCCTGGCACACCAAAATTCCCGCTTAGATTCAGCTTTATGGGCAAATTATTAATAAACGTGTGAATTGTGTTTCGTGACAAAAAATGCTAGTATATGCGAGCATGAAAGATGAATTATCATGTTTTTATATGCAAGGTAAATGAATGAACGTTAAAACTAATATAAAATGTTACATATATAAATATCAAGACGATCACATGAGCAGATGTCGAATGTTGCTCGGAAAATATAATCGAATAGCTGTGACTTAATAATGTATGCTCAGAAATGAATATTATTTATAGCGTACATATACATGTCAGGTTGATTGTTTGACATGAGAATAGAAACGTAAAAAACCACTAAACATGAAAATGTTTAGCGCATTGATTTCTCACGCGTAGGTACTATATAGATAGTGGCAAGGCTAAAGACCGCCGGTTACGTGAGTCACCGTCATATTAGCTCGGCGTATACGAAAATTCTCCATTTCATGCATACCACTTCATTTCATGATATCATGTGATTATTTTTTGCGGAAATCAAAGATACTGGTGCCCATGGATAGTAAGGGGTGAACTCCAGTGAATATGGTTATCAGCCAGAAAGGCATGAAATGCCATTTCAGATCAATAAGGCCGTACTAAAGAATAGATATTGGCCATCTTGAAATGATAAGGGATGTATATTTCTCATATTAATGAATGTATTAGTAATGATATCATATATTCATATGGGCGTATGTTTATATGAAACGTGTTTTGACAAATGGTTTCATGCGGGGTCCTCGCCTCCGGATCCGGGGCTTCACCGTCTGTCCGTCTCGAGGGCACGACATGTTACTCGATCCAACCATGAATTTTTATCAATAAAAGCACACAATGAAAGTGGAGAAATCCGAGGTAAGCAAAGAGATAAAGATTTCGTAAGAGGAAGCTTGTGAGGAGCTTCTTTCCTCCGTAAAAGAGCCGTGAGTCCTAAACTCGAGTCAAGATATAGTCTACCCACAAGGAAGAAGACAAGAAATACAATAGTACTCTAGTACTGTGAGGTGCTTCAACAGGACTAGGAGAAACTCCAGAGTGCCCTCATTGCCATCGATGAAATTTGGGAGTTTAGATTGTTGAAAGAGGGTGCTTTAGATGGAAGTACGTGTTTTATGGAAATCGGGTCTCTAAAGAGTCAAGGGACAATAGGAATCCTCATAGTAATAGCAGAGGGAGGTCCGCGACACCACTATCGACTCGAGATAGAGGTAGAAGTCGAGGGAGCCAAAGCCAACATAAAGGACGAGGAGGCACAGTGTCAAAGACAGTAGATCGTCCTATGAATTCAGCGCCAACACGAGCATATGCGCTTAAGGTCGTGACCAGGAGGCACCCAAGTAATCGCCGGATTAATTTCTCTTTATGGTATTGAAATGCATGCATTAATAGACCTTGATCTACTCATTCATATGTATGCATTTGAAAGTATGTGTTCGATAAGGTGACAATAAAGGAGCAAGCTTTTATCATACGACATGACAACTGGGCCCCTGGGGGCATAGTCACGTGAATAGGATTTATTGTGAACGCCTCACAATTATCTAGATAGAAAAATTTTCAACTGATTTGATTGCTCTGCCTTTCCTAGAATTTGATTTGATTCTGGGTATGGACTGTTGTCTAAGCATAAGCATACTAGATTGTCAAAAGAAGACAAGAAGTGTTGAAGCGCCACCCAATCGTAGGTGATAGTGATAGGCATTAGATCTAAATAAGTGAGGTCTAATGTGATCTTAGTTATGTGGGCTAGGAGATTTATGAGGAAAGGATGAGAGACATTTTTAGCCTTGATACTTGACTCTAAGAGAGGTCAAGTAGACATGGAAAAGATTCTAGTAGTAAGGGAATTTCCAGATGTATCTTTAAAGAGTTACCCGCATTCCACTTCGAGAGGAGGTGGACTTGGCTCCATAGAGATCGTATCGTGAATGTAAATTCCGATTTCTAGGCACCTTACAGATGGCTCATTTTGAATTAAAAGAGTCGAGGTCAGCAGCTATGAGTTTCTTGGATAAAGGGTTTATTGCACTCCAGCTAGGTTTCTCCTTGGGGTGTACCTCTTTTATTTGTGAAGAAAAAGGATCGCACATTGCGAATGTGCATTAATTATAGACAGATCAATAAAGTAACAGTGAAGAACAAGTAACCGTTGCCTAGAATATAAGATTTATTTGATCAGTTGAACGGAGTAGGTATCTTTTCTAAGATAGATCTGCGATCTGGGTACTACCAGTTGAGAGTAAAAGATGTTGATGCACAGAAGACAGTATTCAGGACCCGATATGGTCATTACGAGATTTTAGTAATGCCTTTTGGGTTGACGAATGCACCAATGGCATTTAAGGATATGATGAATATAGTGTTTCGACCCTACTTAGATAAGTTTGTGGTGGTGTTTATCGACAGATATATTGGTGTAATCTTAAGAATGGAGGAAGAGCATGAATAGTATTTGAGATAGTTCTACGACTTTGAGAGAAAAGGCTGTACGCCAAGCCGAGTAAATGTGATTTTTTGCCAAAGGAGTTTTCTTCCTAGCCACATTGTCTCCGCCATGTGAATTAAAGTTGATCCAAATTTAAGATTGAAGTTATCAGGAACTGGAAGCCACCCTGAAATGTGACAGAAGTGAGGAGTCTTGTGGGGTTAGCTAGATATTATAAAAGATTTGTGAATGACTTTTCATTATAGTATCTACTTCACCAAACCGCTCATAAAAATTTGAAGTTCGAAAGTGGAATGACAAGTGTCAAGCTAGCTTTAAGCAGTTAAAGCAATTACTAATCAAGCCCAAAGGTTGACAATAATCGACTCCTGCAAAGAGCATACCCGCACAAGGATGCTCAAGGATAGGTCCGAGATGTGTGTAATCCAAGATGGTAAAGCCAGGCCTGCGTACGCGCTTTAAGCTTCATAAAGAATTATCCTACTCACGATCAAGAGTCGGGTCATGATAGTGTTTGCTTTGAAAATATGGCGACACTACTTATATGGGGAAAAGTGTAGAGTTTACACAAACCATAAGAGTCACAAGTACCAGCTGACTCAGAAAGAGTTGAATTTGAGGCAACGGAGATGGTTCACTACAAGGAAAAAGTTAATCAATGACACGTTTAATGCGTCATGGAAGAATTACAATGACGCTTTCCTAAAGTGTCATGGTGTAGACTGACATTGTATATATTTATATACAATGTCACTCATTTGAAGCATCATTGTCTACTCAAGTTCAATGGTTTACTATGACACTTTTATGAGCGTCGTTGATTTTTTATTTATTTTTATATTTTCTTATGTTAGAACCTTGACACTCTTTGTAAGTGTCATCATCTTTCTTACATTAAAAGTCTCATTTACAATAATTTCATTGGTTATAAATCCTAATTTAACACCTCATAGTTATTGAAAATCTACACATAATATGAAAGTCATATAGATAAGAAAAAAACTATATCAAAGTCATAAGACAAAATGTTCCCAACAAATTATCTATATATATATATATATTGATCCAAAATTACATTAGTATCAATTCCCAACATGTTTTCATATAGTCTATGAATAGGAATACAAAATGTTCTTTAATTAGTGGGTAGTGGAGGATCGTTATGGGAGAGTGCGCTTAGCCGATCAAAGCTACCCACATGAGGTTTTCTAGTTCCTGTCAAATGTGGAAGTAAAGTTAGTTCAATGAAATAATTACATTTACTAGTTATATAGAGTTTGATATTTTCATGAATCCTCATTCAATAGAAATAGACAATTATATAGTGGGTTTGTTAGATAGAAAGACAATTGCAATAGTAACGTACATCCTACATATGTGCCAATAAATGTTGATTGACCTAATTACTCATAAGTTGTAAAGACAAAAGTATTTTAGTTGATTATTTAGCATCTTGCAAAAAGTTACCAAAATTTCAGCACATAATTACCCAAACACAACATCAAACTTCAACTTGTTCTTTTGTAGATTTCTCACCATGAAAGCCACTATATACACAACCCTCAATCATCATTAAAAATAAATGGATAAAATAAGGCTTTCAAATAGAGATCAAACTAAGAATCCAAAATGCATATAAAGTTATGACTTCCGCGACATATCAAGCAACATATGTCCAATTCAACTAACGATAAGAATTGCCAGATATTAATCAAAAACTGAGAAAGAAGATGAAAAAATAAAAATAAAAGTACATGATTGTGATAAAAAAGAATTTAATATAAAGTTCTATTTATATATTTCATTCCTTCTTTTATTTTCATCTTCATATTTTCCTCATAATTAATCTAAGCCAAAAAATTTGTCATGTACATAGATAAAAGTGAATAAAAAAGGAACCAAATGTGTTTTCTATGTTTTCCTTGATCTCTTCCTTGTTTTTCAGATTTTTTTTTCTTTCAAAAACTATAATTAAATAGCCCTAACCTTTTGTTTTTCTTTAAAAAAATAACATTACCTCAAATGGTAAGAAAATTTTTATTTAGTGAAATCTCATACCAAAAAAAATAAAAGTTCTACTAGCAATGTTAATAACAAAGGAAATGAGGTGTACACTTTCTTGATTATTTAATTTCATTTGTAGGGATGATATTTGCTTTTGACCACTAGCTCAATCAGTGGAAATGTCATTCCCTTTCTGCTTTTTACTTGTTTCAGTTTCTTTCCTTCTTTTTGTATATGAACATCCACCATCTTCACATGTGGTATACTTAATCCTTAAGATACATGTAAAAATAGGGTCTCTACCACAAAATCTCCAAGAATTATATATATATATATATATATATATATATTCAAAACAAACAACAAAATTTTATGTTCTTTGCTTGCTTAAATTAGTTTTCCTATTTGATGTTAAAAAAATATAGATAGTTTCTAACAAGCTAATGATATTAGTAATTAATAAATCTTAAAAAAAATTGATAGGTTGGGTTGAAAATTAACTCTTGGGTTCTCTAATCACTTACAAAATTCATGTTCTTCTATCTTCAATTGCTTAGCGCCAGATTCATGATCATTGAAAAACTACAAAACAAATATAAAAAAGGGTCAGCACAAAACATATATCTTCATATTTATATATTAGTATAATAGAGAGAGAGCAAAGATAATTTATCCCCCCTCATAGAGATCTATACACTATAAACTAAGCAATATTCGTACATTAAAAAAATCCTACAATATTATTATCAACCCTGAAGTTGATCATAAACACCAACTCAAATTGATATGTATAATAACTCCTGCTAATGGGTAGAAAGGTATAGCCTGTCCAGATTTTCAAATTGATCACCACATGTATTCAAAATATAAATTTTAGGGCCTTAATTAAACATGTGGTACTTAAATTTCATTCTCAAGATGACTAAGTCATTGCATTTCTCAACATATTAGTGTATATGGGAGGAGTATATATATATATATATATATAATATAAGTATATATATATATATATATATATATATATAAGTACATATACATATATATATATATATAGTGGCAAGAGCTTAGGATTAAAGTCAAAGCAAACTTTAAAGCATCATTTTTGCCACTTCCTTAAAAGACTATGAATTGGAAAATAGAGTAGAACAACTGAATAAAAATAGAGAAAAATAAAGAAAAGGTTTAAAATTGACAAATTTTAAATAGGTTTCCCTTTATATGTAAGGGAAGCAAGAAATTTTTTAAAATATTTCTAATTATAAGGAATTTTAATTATATTTGATTTTCTTTTTATATTTCCTTCAGATAAAACCATGAGTAAGTACTTGTAATTTTCTTTAGTATTTTATTTTTTTTCCGTAGTAATTTTTGGGTTCCAAATGGAGCCTTGCTAAGGAAAGAAAATATAGAGAAAAATAGACAGAGTGGAAGAAAAAATGAAATCTTGAGGAAAATAAAATAAGTATAAATTTAATAAATTAATTATATATGTTTATTCAAACTCATTTTATTTGTTTCTCTCTATTATCTATGTTCTAAGAAACTTACAAATATAAAAAATTTTAAGGAATTTTGATTATATTTTATTTTATTTTATATTTTCCACAGTGAAATAAAACATGAGAAAAACACGCCTATTTATTCTTTTTTCTTTTCCTTAGTATTTTTTGGTTTTGTTTGGAACTCTAAAAAAGCAATAAGGAAAGAAATTAAAGAGGAAAATATAGAGGAAAAATGGAAGGAAAGAAAAATTGGAGGAAAATAAAAAAAGGTTTAAACTTAATAAGTTAACTTTATATGATGATTCAAACTCACTATAGTTATTTATCTATTAAATAAGGACTAAGAAATTTAAAAATATGTAAAATTTTGAGGAATTTTGATTATATTTAGTTTTATTTTTATATTTTTCTACAATGAAACGAAGCATGAGAAAATCAATTTTTAATATTTTTCTTCTCTTTCCATGGTACTTTCCCTATTCCAAACGGAGCCTTTAAGTAAAAGTTTTTCATATGACTTTTCCTGCTCTAAACTAGTTTAAGTAAAAAGTTTTGCAAAAATTAACAATCAAAATCTTTAATCTAATGGCTTAGCAATTATTGTGTACTATGGGGCATGGTATAAATATATATAAACTTTCGTTTTACATGGAATGCTTTATGTTATGAAACCGTACTTCAATTTTTGATTTGAAGCACTAAATGGGAATACCATAATTACTCTCTTGTCTCCGTAATGATAATGCACTTGAAACTTATTTCCCAGAAATGTATAATCATGCACATTCAAATTTAATTTGTAGACTTGTTGGAAGCTCCATTATTCCTTCAAGCTCCATGCAGTGTCTTAACACAATTAAGGAACTTTAGTTTGGAAAGTTTCTTAATCTCATAAGGTATAAGATAGATATTCCTTCCACTTAGATCTAATAATTAAGCATGATGGTAGATGGATAATAATTAGGACAATAGCTAAAGTAATTAATTTTTCCTGCCTTATATTGAGCTATGGTTTAGTATCATATAAGGTGAACCGCAAATCAAGGAATTGACCAACCTAAATGTGAAAATTAATACTATACAACATCAAAGTTTTGAGTGTTTATCAATATAGATGATCACAAGCTTGACTTGGTGAGAAAAAATAATCATCGTTTTTTATTTTTAATTCAGATTAATAGAACTGCTGTTAAGCATAACATCACCTACTCCTGGTACATCTAAACTTTGCTTTAGGAATATTATTCCTTCATAATTTTGTTCTAAGGGAGACAATCCCATAGAAGTATTTTAAAAAGACTGCATTTTTCTCTGCATTTCAAAACCAGAAAAAGTCTTGATCACATTATATATGAAATTAAATCTACAATTGGAACTAAACTCTTCAACTGTGTCTAATTAGTTATGCATATAACTTCAGTTCAAGAAGACAACTTAGCCTACAAGCGATCTATTACAAACAAAAACATGATGCACATTTTCTTTGTCTATTGGGAAAACACCTATGCTTCTCATGGGTCATGCATATCTAGCTGATGCTGCCACAAATTCAAATGATATGGACAAAGGAATAAAACTCATGTCAAATTGGTGAGCAAAAATTGCAAACCTTATTAGAGGGAAGGTTGAGTAATGACGCTCCATTTGAAACTCGTGATTTGATCCATTGTGAGTTAACCACACAATGCCAAGAATAAGGGGTGTTCATTCTCCTCAAGAAGGAGAAGATTCCTAGCAGATAGGTTCTAGTAAAGTTAGTGAACAAAAACACATGAACTCAATTGAACTACTTATTTAGCTTCATTGAATCAAATTCAAAGCCATAAAATAGATACAACCTGGAATCCATTATTCAAAGGCATTAAAAAACCACCATGTCTAATGGGTCATCACTAATAATGCGTTGAACCATCTCATATCTATCTAAATGGGCCCTAAAGTTGATTACTTTCTAGAATTGCGAAAATGAAATACCAGCATAGAACCCAGATCTAAACAAACAAACAAAGATAAATGGACTGAACTAAGTATTAACAGAGATAAACGAACAGAACTAAGTATTAACAAAGATAAGCAAACTAGTAGTGCCAAAGATAAACGAAGAAACCAAAATGATGGCTTAAATTTCCATTATCAATGAACTCGTAGACTAGGAATAAGGAACCTCAAGACAATATCCTATTAATAATCCTTTAGTGGATTTTTAAGTACAAACCAAGTATAGTCGCAAAAAGAAAACAAGTTGTCCTAGCCATCCCGTCGCATCACCAATTTCTTTTTTAATGAACCGAAAAGTGAAAATTTCAAATGAAGAGAATTTAATAGTATTCTTACTTAAAACCCTCCATTTCACAATCCTCTAAGTATTCTCAAATCCCTTGTCCGAAAACAAATCCTAGAGTAGTCTTGCAGTAATATATAATGCAAAAGTCACCATTTAGTATCACTAGAGCCAATGATTAAATCGAGCCCTCGAAGTTTAGACTACAAAGAGAGACTACTAAGTTTTCGCTAAAAATGTTAGTCAAGGTACGTCGTGATTTCATTCAATATGGTGTAGAAATCAACATGAAGAAAAACTCAAGCAAATATAAAATGGGCAACTTGTAGCACTCATACCGTGTCGTGGAAAGAAAATACTGTGTTCAGGATGAACATGTGTTGTGACCTTCATCAAGAAGGAACTCTTTTAAGCTTTCTATGTCCATCTTCTTGATCAGAGCTTTTTACCTTCATATTAGAGACACTACTCAACTATTGAATTATCGTGAACTGCAGGCATACAAAGTTTCAAAAGTCCAAAAGTTATACATGTTTCATTAAGGACCGAATTTCTTCTCACTTTCAAGAATAAACTTAGTAAATTTGGTAAAAGTAGAAAACATCACATATAATCTAGTTGGAAAGTAGCCGTTTTTGTGCTGAACCAATGAAAGAAAGTGAGTATGATATTTAATCCCATACCCCAAAGAAAATTACTAAGTTGCTTCAAAGATTTTAATCGAATGTCTTCATTTTCGAAAAAAAAATTTCCACAAATCGGGCCTTTCTTCTTTCTCACCACTGCTCGCCCCACTTTAAACCAATCTTCCTCGTTCGTCAAACTAATCTCAAAGGGCTTGATTGGCGCTGAGAGTAACATGCTTATTCATTAGTAGATGTAAATGTCAAAGATCCTTTTATTTATGTGTATAATACTTCTTGTTACTCACTAACATAGCTAAACACTGGAATTCTTCAATAGTTATCACCAAATCATTTCTTGTTATAAATTTGTCCTAAAATTTTCATTTTGCTCTATATTTTCCATTTTGCTATTGTTGATTACTAATAAAAGAAATGAAAAATTGGAATCTTATAGCAGTTAGGTGTTAGAGATCCAACTGAAAATTCCGAAGCCCTTCTCCTCCTACGCGTCGCAATCAACAGAGCATTAAACACTGGGTGGAATATTTACATACCTACAACTCTTAAGGAAAAATCAAGTAGGTGGGTCTTCAAAATAAAGTGAAGTTTCTATCTATGAGCAAAAGAACCTTAAAAAAAAACTGCTCATTTTATCAAAATTTACAAGGATGAAAGGAAAAAAAGTGAGAAACCCACATCGTGGACTGTAATTCCAACAGGAATAACATAGCTAAACTTGTCGACAGTCCTAACATTGTAATCCTTATAGAAAGCCATAACATTGAGACCATTGGAACCAGAGCTGGCCCAACAGTGGTGTCAGCCTTCGCTCAGAGCTACTAATCACTCCAGCCACTCGCAGAACAAGAGGGAGCCTGCTTTCTTTTATTTTCTAGTAATTTCCCATGAACAAAACAAAAGGAAGAATTCAAAGTAATCCTCTTACATTTCTTGGCTTTACCACCGGGATTATGTGGGGCCATAGAGATGACTATGAGAGACCTCATAATTCAAGAAAGAGATGGGTACCTCAATTGGGTGCACCATAAGGTGGCTTAGATTTATCGAAAGCTTCCCTGGAATCGCTGATCATCCAGATCTGTGTGGTTCCCACGTGGTTACTAATTTCATCATCGTCCAGTTCTATGAAGTTAGTGCAATCTGAATTTTTTCTCTTCTCTAATGACCCTCTCTCCATTATCTAGCTTTCTTCTTCCACCCGCTTCTTCTCCCAAATATTCTCCATGGGAGGCCTTCAAAATTTTAGGGATTTATCGGGTCCGAGGATGGTTTGAGGTCTTATTTTAAAACATTTTCAACAATGACTCTTTTAATAAGCGTCATAAAATTAAAATAATTAGTTAATTACATAAGATAATGACGCTTAAATTCAACGCTATCAGACATTCAATTATGTATAATGTAATGACATTTTTTTAAAGCGTTAAGAATGATGCGTCATAAATATTAAATTTTGTAGTAGTGGTTAGAGTTGTTTAAAGATTATGACTGCATAATTAATTACCATCTCGGGAAAGCCAATGTGGTGGCTGATGCCTTGCAGAAGACAAAGGATGTACTTTATCGCCCAACACGTTGATCGGAGAATAATACGATGGAGCTTTACTAAATTTCAATTAAGAGCCTAAGCTCTTTAAGTAGATGATTATAGATGCTCAAAAGAATGATAAATAATATGAAAAGATTCAGCCGATCAAAGATGGAGCCGTAGAGTGAGTTTTCAGAAAAGAGGATGAGAGCTTGTATGATAGATATGTGCCTAACAACAATGAGGTGAAGAAATAGTTGTTACATGAAGCTCATAACTCAGTGTTTATCATGCATCCCGGAGGCAACAAGATGTACCAGGATTTGAAATAGAACTATTAGTGGAAAGGTATGAAAAAAGATGTAACGGATTATGTGTCTAAGTGTTTAACGTGGTCGTAAGAAGTCAAAGCCGAACACCAAACATCAAAGCTTGTTGACCATTTTCCAATTCCACAATGGAAACTGGATAATATAGTAATGGATTTTAAGTATCCCGACTTCCTTACGTAGAGGAAGCATGATGATGCTATTCGGGGTGATAATTGATAGTCCTCACGGTTTCCATTTTGCACAAATCCTGATGGACAATTCTACGGATCGACAGCTAAGTTTATGTGGATGATCGTCTGACATAGTGTGTTCGATTGGCTAATTCGTTCGACCGAGACCTAAGATTTACTTTTAAGATCGAAATGAGTTACGGGCCAAAGATTGAACTCGTCTCAATTTCAAGACAAATTTTTCACTCAAAGAGATGATGGACAATCCGAGAGGTTTATCTAAATGCTCAAGATATGCTTCGGACGTGTAATGGAATTTCGGAAGTCGATAGGTATGTTCCGTTGATGGAATTTTCCTATAACAACAGTTATCAATCAAGCATCGGGTCGGGCACCCATATGAGGCTCAGATGGTCAAGATGGAACTCCCCAGACAAGCTGGATATAATTCTGAACGAAAGCATAAAGTGATCGGGTTCAGATGACAGAAAAGATATAGAAGAGAAAGTTCAGGTTATTCCCAAGAAGGTTGTGTCATGAGTGATCGACATAAATCATATGCCGATTTGAAAAGGAAGGACATTGAATATGAAGGGTGGCAAAGTGTTCCTAAAGGTATCTCCAATGTGATGAAGGTGCTTAGATTTAGGAAGAAAGTGGCCGAGTTCGAGGTTCATCAATTCCATATGAGGCTTCGAGAGAACTGCCATGGGATATCGTTTGGCTTTCCCTCTAGAGTTAGCCAAATTGCATGATGTATTTCATGTGTCTATGCTGCGGAGAAACAGATAAAATGAATAGCATATCTTGCCCGTGCAAGAGGTGCAAGTGCATTAAGATTATTCCTATGATGAGGAGCCTAAAGCAATATTAGCTCGAGAAGTGAAACAGTTGCGGAATAAGCATGTACCATTGGTAAAAGTGCTCTGGCAACACCATGGTATGGAAGAAGCAACATGGGAATCAAAAAGCCGACAGCAATGAGGACTCGCACCATCTTATTTCCAGTATGAATTTCGAGACGAATTCTTTTTAAAGGGTACCCAATAGTTTTATGGAATTTTTAAAGTAAAATGAAGTCAAATTGTGTTTTTCAAAAATTTCTTAGTTAAGTATGAAAATGATATAATCGGAATTTTTAAAGAAGTAGAAAGGATAAGTGGTAAATTATCAACTTAAGGACTCAAAGGACATTAAGCTAGAAGATTGTATGCTATTGTAGGAATTTTGATAATTAGATGTGCAAATGAAATAACCATGGAGGACTAACATGCAAAAGATGGAAAATTAGAGCTAAATGCCTTTTTCCAAATATGGCCTTATAACAAGTGGAGATAAGACCAAAGATTTGTCTCTAGAAATCATTTTTTCCCCTTTCGCTTTAGGAGCTAGGCATCCGGTGGTAGTGTGAAGGAGACCAAATTGGTTGCTCAATCCATTTCCATGCTCTCCATGTGCAAGTAAAGAGGAAGAAAGTAGAAGAAAGGAAGAAGGAAGAAGAAAGAAGAGAAAGAAGAGAAGAAGAGAAGGTTTCAAGAAAATTAAGGTTAGGAAACTACCCTAATTTCTCCCTTTGTTTTGTTGTTTTGGCTGTCTGAGTCGGGTTTAAAGTCGGGGTTTTGATCGTTATTTGGTCGTGGTCCTCGAATTAGAAATTTTAGTATAAAGGAAATGTCAGTTTTAAGGAAATGGCCGTCAAAATTTCAAAACCCTATGTGAATTATTCGCTATAACTTGTCTAGAGGTTCGATGAAATTTCAGTCGAGAGGGAAACTCAGTAAGACATATGACTACATTTTTCCAAACAGATCCTAAAGTATTAAGATTAATTTAGGACCCTCTAATTATGGTCTAAAGACCGGTTACTTGTTTTGTTTTGAAAACAAAGCAAATTTCTGCTATTTAGGACATATCCGAGCCTGGTGCTCCAATTTGATGATTCCAATCGGGAGAAGAACCATTAGGAACCATAGCTTCAAATAAGAAGGAAATAGTGTCAAATTATGGAGCTACTATTCTCAAATCGGGTCTCACACCCAAGGCTCAGTAAATCGGCAAACAAACCGCTTGACATTAAAATGTCATAACTTGAGTTTGGATGATTCAAATGGAGTGGTTCCAATTTCTGAGTAAATTATATTCATAGAGGAACAAAGTTCATGAAGGAAACATGTTCATATTTCAAAGTCATTGTATCCAGAAATTAAGGGAAGTCGGACCCTGTTTTGGGAAAGGATTTTCATGTCCTCTCCTATAGGATTTTGAGACATCCAAATGTCTCTTATATACTCCCAAAGCATTAGTGTGATGGTTTTGTATGAAAATAAGCTCAGATAACTTAGCAAAGTGAGATAAAAAGAAATTGGATCTAAAATTTTATATGATTTAATGCTAAATAATATGGAATAAATAGAATGGAATAATAAATGACATGAATTCTAGCCATGTGAAGAAAACATAATACATGTATAGTTGTTATAAAAAAATGCATAGAATATATTTGTCACTCGACTCTCGCCCGCCCCGATCATGACCCAAATCGAGTTCCGGGTGTGAGAACATAAACTCGACTCTTACTCGCGATCGACATCAGCGGACCCAAGTCTCATAACATAATCAAAATATCATATACAAAATTACAAAATAAAACTACCACCGTAGTGGTGTTTATAGTGTCACATATACAATACTAAGTCCCATTTACATATTCAAAAACTATACATTTACAATTACCGGGATCGCAGCACTCCAACCTACGCCGATGAACCCCACTGTGTGTCAGCCCGTAGAGCACTGAACCTACAAAGGATGAACCCATGCTGCTTTACGCTGGGGTGGGAAACATATGTAATATGCATGCACACATTTATGTTCAGCATATAACAATAACAAGATATCGAAATCAAGCCAGATTCATATCATAAACTTATATAAGTACTTATGCTTATAATGTTTATACTTATCCCTGGGATTCCTAGAGTCCTATTTATTTGTATTCGTAAATACCCGAATGTATTACACGTAACAATACACATTTGTTTTTGTTCATTATCCAGGTTATTATCATATAACTATGGGGAATACCTCTAGATCTGCATTAAAAGTGTAAAACATAGCACAATAATCCGAAGATACTATATAAGACGGAATGCCGTGAGCACAAAGCAGATTGCCGAGTACGAACAGAGTGCCATAAAGACTAATCAAAGACAGAGTACCGTGAGCACTATCAGGACAGAGTGCCGTGAGCACCAGCAGAGTACCGGCACACCAAAGCGCCGAGCACTAATCGTGAGTACCAAGTACGACTCAGATCCGGCACTAGTCGAGTACCGGCATTAATCAGAGTGCCGATACCCAGTCAAGAGTACCGGCAGCACCAGAGTGTTGGGGAAAGACAGTCAGAGTACCGGCAATTGAACAGATGGTTGACGCAAGTCGTGTCATTTAATAATTTTCATTTTAGTATCTACAGGGGTCTCCTATCTTGTCGAGGCATGAATCCCTCTCCCATCGAAGCCGCGAGGCGAGCTAGCAGCACGGCACATTCACCTCACTCTCATCCCACAGCCGTAATGCATATTCCGGCAACACGCAAAAACAGAAAACAGGTCGTAGGGACCACCGGCACCCGTATAGCTCTAACCCCGACCGAAAAAGGTTCCTGTCAGAGGTTGTACTGACATAGTTTAGCCGCACGGCATTAAGCACGCACACCGTACGGCACAGGCCTGTAGTGTACACGCAGTCTCCGAAATTTTCCATGGGTACTTTCAACAGCGCCATGTATCTTTTCTTCATACCTTCTTCTAGCCTTGGCTTCCTCACATCAACATGAAATCTCTTCAGCTAACTCACAATCGATTCAGTCAGGTCCAAGCGACCATACTCCAGTTCATTCCAATTCTTACCAAACCTTGGAATTGTGAAGGATTCCATATCTAAACATTATCAACTAGGGATTTTCAACTAAACTTCCCTTAAATCTATAGTTTTGTTATCAACTAAACATTATCAACTAGGGTTTTGTTAGGAAGACATCCTAACTCTAGATTTAAGGGAATTTTAGTTGAAAATCCCAAGTTGATAATGTTTAGATATGGAATCCTTCACAATTCCAAGGTTTTGTAAAATCAGAACTCGGGGTATGAATCCTTGATTCTTTTGACTAATTAAAAGTAATTGTGGAGTTGTTTGGAGGATTTCTATGTTGATTTTTGATGAGGAGTGAAATAGAAGAGAATTATGAAGAAAAGTGCATGAAAATGGTGAAATTACCATTTCGGGCAAATTTCAGACCTCACTGCAGATAACTTTGAACTTGTACTCAGACAAGGATGCAAGAGCTAAATCAGGAACAGAGCAGCCTTGGGAACCTCGTACTCCCAGACAGTTAGAGCTTCAGACCAAGCATGTGTGGTCCCCAACCCCTATTTTTGTATTTGCGCATTTGCCAAATACATTCAAAGTATAGAAAATGATGAAATTAAGTGAGAAATGTAACGTACCTCGTCGCCTCGGCGAGCTCGATGGGAGCAAAGTTCATGCCCCGATAATAAGATAGGAAGTTTCTGAACACATACAATCGTAGGAATGCCTAAGACTAAGTATTAAATGACAGCGATGATGCTCGAGCACTCTGATTAGTACGCCGGTATACAACTCGGCACTCCTGACCAATATGTGCTGCTATCTTTCGGCTTATCTGATGTCACCGGTACTCTGACAATGCTCCGGCATCATTTATACCGGTACTCTGGTGAATCTTCAGACACTCTGATTATGCCGGTTCTCACATTTGGTGCTTCTGCACTCTGTCTGTTGGTACTGCCTCTGTCTGATGAATGCTCTACAGCACTCCTAATGCGATTAGTGCTCTGGCGCTCCTGTTAAATACTCAGCAATCATTTTTGCTGCGACTACGACACTCCGTGCTGTATAAGTATCTTTGGATACTTATTATGTATGTCTTACACTTTTATTAACACTAATATCCAAGCTATTCCATAATTATATATTCTTTCTTTGAATAATAATAGAAAACAAATAATATGTCGTTAATCGTAATACCTTCAGGTATTTACGAATACAACTCCGGACTTCTACCAGGAAAGATCTGAATGAAAATGTAAGCATAAGTACTGTATAAGTTGTGATATGAATGCTGCGATCCTGATATCTGTGTGTATATGTTGAACATAAATATCAACCCACATGTTTCTCACTAAAGCGTAAAGCTTTAGCACGAGTTTGTCCGTGTAGGTACGGGAGGCGTCAGGAACTGCCGCGTTCTACGGGACGACACACGGTAGAGGAAATTCATCCTTATAGGTCGGCGCTGCTGATCGATGTGCAAATGTATAGTTTTGGGCTATATTTGCCATGGGACTTGGCTGTTGTATATGTGACATATAACACCACTACGTGTGAGTGCTATTTTGTAATTTTGTATGTCTTGCCAGGCTATGTTATGAGACTTGGAGTCCACCAAAGCGGTGGGGAGATCCCGATTTATATTCTCCCAGAACTCGACTGGACTACTTGATCGAGTCGGAGCAGAGATCGAGGGCATGCTGGTTGAGTATCGGGGGCTAGGTTTAGGCGTTTATGGAAGAGTCGTAAATTACTGATGTACCCACATAGAATGTGTTGGCCTAATGCAAATATCTTTGTTCTGTGTATTGTCTAGAATGGATCCACCTCAGGAAGGCGTAGGCAGAAGCAGTGAGCGTCGATCCTTTGGATCCGTGCGCCCCAGGTCAGTCGAGTCGTGATAAATGAAATGCTTCACTGGAGCATTGATAAAGATCTCGAGGATATGTGGTCTTGAATCGACTCACGGCCCCGCGAGCTCAGGAGGTGATGCAATCTGAGCATGGAGTGGAAGAATTCCATGGTACAGTATGGAAGAGTGATAAAGCCAGGAGTTTTGGCTTGGAAAAGAAAAACTTGAAAGGGCTTTAGATGAAATGGGAAGTATCACAATGGACGGAGTCACGTGTGCGGTTTCATTGCTGCAAGGTGTAGCTTATGATTGGTGGAAAGTGGTTTTGAAATCCACTAATCCTAGATCAGATTACGTGGGACTGCCGTTCTGATGTTTAATGCAGTATGTCGCGATGATTCTAATTGAAATGGAAGAAATTCTTGACTCTAAGACGAGAGGAAAATAGCGTTATTTGAATGAGAGAAGAAATTCGGCCGCCTTAGTAAATATGCACGCATAGGAATCTTACGGAAAAGTTCAGATGTACTCTGAGTTTAGGGGAGGGCCTACATGAGTCTATCGAAAAGGTACCTCATGGTATTATAGCTAAACTATCAATTTTTATCGTGGTCTGGTATAAAGTGAAATATGAAATGAAGAGTCGAAAGAAAGATACAAAAAAGAAGTTCTCGAGAGGGTTTCCTCTTGAAAAAGACTGAGAGTCACAAGTTGATTCGAATGCAGGGTTCGCTACCAAAGGTAGAGGCGAAGGACCTACCAAACCTGAAGTTAGATTGAGGCATCTGTTAGACGAGAGGAAAAGCATGTATACTTACATTTCCACAATTATCATGATGGTATTCTGAGGACGAGTAAGCGGGGGTTGTTCCAGAGTGTGGGAGCAGATCATGTAATAGCCAACTTTCCACGAGTTAGGGAGGTTCTAGAAATCCTCGAGGGGCATGGTAGAGGAGGATCAAATGTACCTCACAGGACTCGGAGTAGGGGTAGGGGCTGAAGTGGCTCATGAGGAGTGGGAGGTAATGTTTCAGAGACGGTGAATCATCCTGCTAATATGGCCCCAGCCCGAGCTTATGCCATGAGAGCTCATGAAGATCCAGGAACATCTGGGGTTATTTGAGTATTCACTTTCTTTGATATTGCTGTAGTACTTTAATTGATCCAAGACTCTACACATTCATATATATGCATGGGTCCAAGTGAATGATAAATTACTACTGATGAAGTTGTTAACATGACACCCTTTGTTACAAGTCCTGCAGAGGCATGTAGTGTTAGAGTCAGCCGTGTGTATAGAATTGTCCTTAATGGCCCATGATGGGGAGTGCCTCTCGGTTGATCTAATTGCTTTGCCTTTTCATGAGTTTGATTTGATCTTGGGAATGGATTAGTTATCGAGCAGCCGAGACCATAGTTCAACATGATAAGAAAATAATCCTGCCCAAATGTCTGACTGTCGAGAAGTAACCATACGAAATTATCAAATCTACGAATCGATCACAGAAAATTATGTCAGCTATGAAAGCCCAACGTTTACGAGAAAGGTTGTGAAGCACTTTGGCTTTGATTCTTGACTCGAAGGAAGCGAAGTAAATTTAGAAAATATTCACATGATTAGAGAGTTCACGTGTGTTTCTGAAGAGTTAGGAAGTACCACCTAAAGAGAGTGGATCTCTCTATTGAGTTGTACGAGGAGCGTCTATTGAGGACACCTTGCAGGTATGGCTCGTGATGAAGGAGTTGAGACTCAATCTGAGGAGCTATTGGATAGGGTTTCATCGAGCCCGGTCATCTCACCTTGGGGTGTCTGGAGTTTTTATTTGTTAAGAAGAAGATGGCACTCTTGGATATTCTACGTGACTACTAGCAAATAAACAAAGTAACGATTAGAATAAGTACCCATTGCAGAATAGAAGATTTGTTTGATCAATTGGGGAGAACTGATGTCTTCTCAAAGATAGACTTGCAATCGGGATATTATCAACTCCGGGTGAAAGAGGTTGATGTCCCAACTGACTTCGGAGCAGATTATAATGCTATGAGTTTTTAGTAATGCCATTTTGGGTTGGCCAGATGCAATTTGCGTTTATGGACTTGATGAAAAGGGGTTTTTTTAGGTGCCTATTTGGATCAATTTGTGGTAGTATTTGTGAAGTGATATCACAATTGCATTCTAAAAATACCTTAGGAACATGAACCTGTTGGGGGATAGTGTTGCAAACTTTGCGAGAGAGGAATCAGTTGTTTGCGAGTTAAGTAAAAGTGATTTTGAGAGCCCAGGAAGTGTCGTTCCTAGGCCAGTAATGCCATCTACTTAGGAAGAGATTATAGTGGACCTAGTAAAAATCGAGGAAGCAATTATGAATTGGAAACCTCCTCGGAATGTAGCAAGGTGAGAGTTTCTTGGGCTTAGCGAGGTTATTATCGAGATTTGTACAAGGATTTTGACTATAGCATCCTCATACCGGATTGGGAAGGGGTAGAGTTTGAGTGGGATGATGAGTGCGATCAGATTTTGAAGATTAAAGAAATGCGGTTGAAGCACAGTGTTGATTCGGCTACTTCGGGTGGGGATTACATAGTGCACGATGATGTAGCCGAGGATAGGTTTGGGATGCGTATTGATGCGGGATGGGAAAGTGGTGGCTTATGTACAGAGCGATTAAGTCGCATGAGCAAAACTATCCCACACATGATTTGAAGTTAGCAGCTGTAGTGTTCGCTTTGAAAATTTGGCGACACTATTTATATGGAGAAAAATGTAGAATTTTCACTGATCATAAGAGTCTTAAATATTTGCTAACCCAAAAAGATTTGAACTTGAGGCAACGTCGGTGGTTAGAATTGTTTAAAGACTATGATTGTATAATTGATTACCACCCAGGGAAAGCGAATGTAGTGGCGGATGCCTTGAGTAGGAAAATGATTTCTTCTTTGACCTTGAAAGATTATGATTGGAGACTTGCACCCGTTGGAGCCTTGTTGGCTCAATTAAATGTGATCTTAGGATTTGAGAGCAAATGATGATGAATGCTCGGAAAATGATGCCAAGTTACGAGATGGCTCGGGTTGGTCGATCTTAGAGACAAGGCCCGGATTTTGCCATAGATGGAAGTGGGAGGTTTGTTGTCTGAAGAATAGATTTTGTGTCTTAGAATGATATAGATTGAAAAAAGAAGATATTATATGAAAGCCTGATATTGTTCTATGCATCCTGATAATAAAATTGATGAGCTTAAAGTCATCTATTTTTAGTCCCATTTCGATCTATTTTTATACAACAAGACTTATTTATGTGCGAATTATGGAATAACTAACCAGAAATTTGTTAAATGGCGGGAATTCAAGAAAAAGAAGAATTTTCTGCGAAAAGCAGGAAGTTGGATAGTGTTAATGAGATAATTAGGTACGAAACAGGATTACGTGAGAAAGAGGCGCCGCAGATGAAGGAACTGGTGTCGTGAAGATTTGTGGCGACAATCGAAAATGCATATCGGGTTGCGTGATCAAAACTCGGTCAGCGAAGCTTACTTGAAACAGCGGTGATTAAGAAGAAACTCAGTGGAAACAACCGGGAAATGAAGAAGAAGAAGACTTCATGTCGCGACATACGGGCCATTGTCGTGACATCGACAATGAATTAAGCGGCGGTCGCGACATCGTCGCGAAAAGAAGTCAGCGGTCGACCCTAAAGAGAAGGTCATGACATCGGGAAAAGTGAAATAAGCAGGCGCTGGTCGCGGCGGGAATCACGGATAAGCGGTGGATTGGCGGTTAAAGAATGATGTCGCGACGACATCGTGATGTCTAGACAAGGGTTGATGTCGCGACTCGGGATGGAAGTCGACAGAGGAATCGCTTTGAAGGTATAAGCGGGCTTGGGGAGATGGAAGAGTGGCAGAGGTAACTGAGTTGTTGTCGCGTGAGGAGGTGAGAAGTGTGACATCTGTGGCGACCGGTTGGAGAGCTGCGAGGCATGAGATTGATGTCGTGAGCGAGGAGTTGATGTCGCGACAACGGGGAATATCGAGTGAAGGCTGCGGAGCCATGGGCGTGTCGCGTGAGAGATTGTTATTCGTGACATCGAGCAATCAGTGGAAGCTTGTAAGTTCCTTAAGTGATGTCCGCGACAGAGGCTGAAGTCGTGACAGAAAGCGACCGGTGAAGCCTCGAAAACGTAAGTTGATGTCGCGTGAGGGACCAGAAGTCGCGACATCGGGAGGCCTCCGAGTTGAAGGCTGCGATTGAGGTAAGTTGATGCTCGCGGCGTGATCGATCGTGACCTGGATGGCGGTCGCAGAGGATTTGAGGTCGCGACTTGAGCGGTAACTTGGGCCCGATCCACTTGGAAATCCCGCAATAGAATGCTTTGGGATTAAGACTGACGAGAAACCTATAAATCTGTGACTACCCAAAGAGGACGCGGCAGCGGTGACCGCAGAGACCAGAGAGATCTGGGTGAAATTTGAAGGCTCATTTTCTTTATTTTCCTTTTAGTTTTCTTTTCTTTTCTTTTCTTTTCATTTCTTGAATGTTGATAGTTAGAGATTAGATTAGATTTATCGTTTATTTTTCGTTTATTTTACGGATGGGTGTTGTCGATTTTGAGCGAAGGCTGAATCACGGGGAAATTCTATTCTTTCAAATTACTACAGGAATGTTTGAAGTTCGAGGACAAATTTACGGAATTCAACTCTTGATTTAATTCGCAGTTATTCTTATGATCGGAGGAATGTTATAGCGTGTAATTGATGGTGGGGAATCCGGCTTCCATTAAGTGAATCGCATAGTCGAAATTATCTCTGTGATCGTTTCCAGTGACTTTTGAATTTCAATTTATGGTGTTATACGGTGTTGAGTTTCTTGTTTTTAGTCGAGATATCGGTTTTTCTTATACACGTTATAAGATTTTTCTCATTGCTGCGATTTGAGAGGCCTACGTACAGAACACAGAGAAGGCATTCACAGAGTTATGAATAATTGCTTGAAGGTATATTAACTTTTGCTATTTGAGATCTAATAGGCTTTGCAAGTTTACTTCGATAAATCTCTTCCTCACTTGAAATCGAAAGAGTTGAATGAGTTATCAATTTAAGCAATGAGAGGGGAGTTCACCTCGGTCGAATAGTGAGGCGATCAGTGTTAGTGAGATCTAATCAAGGAGAGGGTGATCTATTCTAATTTTGAGGAAGAGCATCTGGAAGTTGTATATCCTTGTAATGATAACTTGGGGCCCCAAGGTTTCTGAGTCCATAAAAATGGGTATGAAGTATTACGAAAAATACCGGATTAAGGAAATCCCTTTTAAAAGTAGTTATTTACTTTCCTGTCTTCGAGAGAATCAGGAAAAATTAGATAATGAAATGTGGAGTTTGGAGAGATCGGTTATGCTTGCTAAACACCTTGAATATTTTTAAAACCTTAAATATTCGAGAAGTTTTATCGGTATTAACTACGGTGGTACTTCAACTATGTGTAGTATACTTGATGTGTCCTACGAAAGATAATTATTCAGTGTCCATTTATTTTCTTAACTATTCTTTATTCTTTATTCTTTATACTCCAGTTTATTTTATTGTTCATTTATTTTATAATTACTAGTATAATTTCCGACTTCTTAAGCTGGACCTAATATCACTTTATGATCGAGTAGTACGGGCTTGGTATTCGGGGTAGTTGATTTAAAATTCTTGAGATCTACGTGGGATCGATATGCGGACTTATATCCATTTTATTACTTGTCGACACATGCACTTGCGGTATATGGACCAAAACCAAAATTGAAAATGATTAACTCTAGGAGACTTGGTCTCAACAAGTTTTATGGTGATTTAGGGGATTAGATAATAGTCAGCTGGTAATAGTGTCATAAATTTGTACATGTGTTAGTGCGGGGTCATCGAGTTTTATGGCGTCGTTCTTAGGGATTGAAAGAATTTAGTAAATCAATATTGACGAAGAAGGAAATGCTAATTTGGACATTTTGAAGAAAAGAACAAAATAGCTTTTCTAAGCGTGGTAAATTTTAACTGTAACCTTTATGAAACCATATTGAATATATTTGTTGTTTTATTCGGAAAAATCCTATTAATGGGAGTGTGTTTTGCTTTCGAGGAAAAACTTTGATGCATAGGAAAGCGGCGATCAGATTGGTGATGCGAATTAGAGAAAACACTTATGACTTGAAAGACAAGAGACGAGAAAACACCACCATGGCGGATGAAGACGAGGATCGGGTAAACCGCGTAGAAGCGGGTTAGAAGGTCTCAATCGCGATGCTATAGGAGGACTTACTTTGAAATCATTCATCAGAGAGATAAATGTTGGGTGTGAGACAGCCCGTGATGAATGCGAGTGATTTTGGGCTTGATCCGGCCCTTATGTAGAAGTTCAAGCGAACCCGATTCACGGGGTATCCCAGAAGATCCCGGAACATTTAGTGAGTATCTTAGGATAGTCAATGCGTTCGAATTGAATGGTGTAAGAGCGAAGTTATCAAGAGCGCAATTGTTCCCATTCTCTTTAAGAGATGTAGCCCTAAATATGGTTTAACTCACTAAAATATGGATACATTAACACATAGGAAGAGCTAATGAAACTATTTATGATTTCTTCCCCCGTTCTTCATTTCTAAACAAAGGATGGAAATTCCCTCTCTTGTCAAGTTCGGGAAGATGAGTATATCTTGTTGGGGATGAGTTTCCTAGATCTGACATATGAGACCATCTTAAGATATCAAAGAAATAAGCGAGCTAAAGAGAGTGGAATGATCATTTGGACAAGGCCCATCATTTATAGAAGCCATTTGGATGCATTGATACATTTGGTGAATAAAAGAAGTTGTTAGAATTTAAACATGGAGCAGTTTGAGGAAAGAAAGAAGAATATACAAAAAGAAGAACCTCTGAAATCACATTTCAGGACAACAGATATAACATGATTGGAATCAAAAAAAAAAAGGGAGTTCTTATTCTTTTCTCTTGACTTTTATTTTACTTGCATTTGATTTGAAATATTTATTTAGAATTTTATGTTGATATAGCATGATTCTGAGTTTAGGGAGTTTTTTTATCATGTATTTGAATGCTAACTATTGAATATGAGATATAATAAAGAAATTGTCAAATTTCTTGCATGATAAAAATAAATCAGTGTAGTAATTTTGAGTGGTGAACAATTTAGATATTATTCTTTGTGAATTGGATTAATTTTTTGTTTTGGGACTAACGCGATTCAAAGGGTTAACTTGAGAATGAATTATGAAGAATAAGAAGTGGAAAGAAAGTCAAAATAGTGAAATTTCGTCATACTTGAAATATAAGAGAGGGAAAAGGAACATTCCCACCTATCGTGACTCAAATTTTTCACGTCACACGACATAAAAATGAAGTCGTGACCCAGGCCAAATAATGTATACGATTTAGTGGTCGATAGTTAATATCGCCGACTTTAAAGACCGGTGTCTGACATTGAACTTCGATTAATACAGTCTCTGATTAAAATCCATGAAACTACAATTCACCCAAATTTTACAATTTTGCGAGAATAAATGGTCATAAATGCAAAAACAGAAACTTGTATCTCTTGATCTAGCAAATTGTAAGATATTCTCAGTTGAGGAGCATAATCGGAGAAAGTTAAGACATTGAAAAAGCGATCAAAATTCTCAATGAAAGCCACAAATCGATTGGAAATATAAGGAAGAGCAAATTGAAGAATCTCATTTAATCTTCCCATAGAAAATTGAAGGAAATAAGAAATGACCTTGTTCTTTGAGATGCAACTCATTTATAAAGGATGGGAACGAGGAAGAAAAACAAGCAAAAGAATGAAGAAGGGAGGATGAGAGCAAAGAAAAGAGAGTCGAGAGTTGGCAATCACTATTTTTATGGAATGAATGGAGTCGAATGACGATTCCATTCTTTGTTCCATAGTATTGGTGTCATCCAGGTGAAGCGATTGATGGGGAAGGGAATATGGATTAGTTGGAAATCCGTAACAAAGAAAGCTCAAAGAAAAAGGAGAAGCGGCCCCAATTTGTTGAAACGACCTTATTAGCGGTCGAATCACTCTTAAGAGGCTCAAGATGCAGTGAACCAAATTTTGAAGCGAAATTTTAAACTTAAAAGAAGATATAGGATTTTAGGCGGAAATAGAAGTTTTCTTGAACTTAGTTACAAAAATGTTTGTAAATGAAACAGTTTGTACAATGTCGAAATCTTTTTGATATTTGAATAAAATTTCTGTTGATTTACAAATTGGTTGATCATGATGTTTGAATTTTGTTTTGTCTTTAGTTTTATTTTCTATTAGGAATGAAATAATACTTAATTATTGATTTATCAGAAAAGAATAGAGGCATGAATAAAGCTGAATTAAGAGTATTTATTGTGATGTTGATTCGGTTTAGGTGGAAAATTGAGAAATTGGTTATTTACGATGTAACAAAAATACTTGGTTAAACCTAATGTAAGCAGACGGTGAATGAAGCATAAGTCTTGAAGGAAATAATACCTCGATTCGACAACATCTTTGAAACTTTGGTAGAAATTAGGAAAATTTTACGGGAATTAAGGAGTACAATCCATGGTCCTAGAACTTGTTTGAATATTGATTGTGGAAATCCTGAGTGAAAGCGGTAAATGAGACATGATCTACGAGCCATTCTTGGAAAGTTTGGGCCATTCAGAGCCATCCACTATCTATATCTTCAAAGCATATACCAGTTCGAGAAATTGAGCCAATCAAGCCTTATTTCTAAAAAATCGGCTTGATTTAAACCCCAAACCTTCCAAAAGAATCAATCTTCAATTAAGAACACAGCGGTGCAAGGCGAAGAGAAAGAAAGGAAATCAAGTTTGGGAGGTTGTTTTTGAAAGAACTCAAGGAAAGAGCCTGAGAAGAAAAGGGAATGAAAGGAAAGAATTCAGCAAATACAATAGGAAAAGAGAGCCCAAAGGGATAAGTTTTACCTTGTGGCCTAATTCTCTTGAACTATTAAGTTCTTAGGGTGTTTCAACACCTAGTACCCCTAATGCCATACGAGTATGGGAGTTTACTAACCCAAAGTTAAGCTAAGGGTGTTAGAAAGCTAAGAAGGTAAAACATTGCACTATCACGAATGGCGACAAACAAAATTCCCGATTGAATTACAAATGAGAAATGAGAGACATACGGGTTAAGATAGAAATCAAGGAATGTCCCAATGAAGTTTGGGGAGTTTATTAAAGAAACTACAAGGAAAAGAGCGATAGTGAGAAAGAAAGAGAAAAATAAGGGTAATCTAAACCAAAAGTTCCTTTCTATCTTTGCCCTTACTGAGCCTAACATTCTGAAACTCAAAGACTGATTGATTTGAAGGTTGGAATCACCTACATTAGTGGAATGATATAAAAAACAAGCATATGGGACTTTAATAAATAGTTTGAGAAAAACTCCCGGAAGATTGACTAAATCTAATACAAAATTGAGAAGGATTGCTGACCTGCACACACACACAAACAAGGCTTAAATAATAAAGCTTTGTTTACATATTGTTTATGGAATTTTTGTTTTAATACAGTATACATTTTCATTTCTTTTGTTTAAGTGATTTTTAAATCTGTGATGATATTTTTAAATTGAGTTAAAAGTGGAAGATAAAAACTTTGCCAAAGCAGACAGAAAAATGTCCTTTTGTTTGAGGACCGAAACGTTCTTATTTCTTTACTTAAGGACTTAATAAAACTTTAGTTGAGAGTTGTTGAGCTTAAGTGTCATTTTTGTGAATCATTTCTCTACAGTCTGTTTTATCTAGCAGACATTTACTGCAGAGTGCAGATAACTAACTATTTATTATTGGTAGGAATTCAGAAAAGGAAAGGTACCTTGAAGACGAGAAGTTGGACTAAAGCGTGTGAGATATTGGATGAAGAACAAGTGCAAACAGAAGAGCGCGAAAGATGGCAGAACTGGTATTCATTGAAGGCATGGCGACGATCAAAGTGTATCAAGTTCTTGACGAATTAAAGAACTAAGTCGGAAAGCGGGGAGCTTATGAAGGAAGGAAGAACGAGCGCAGTGGAAGTTAAAAATCAGTGGAAGCGGCAGAGTGAAGGAGCTGTGCGACCATCTGGATGTATCAGTGATAGTATCAAATGATGGTCAACGAAAGATTGACGTAGTAAGAAAAGTGGCTGAGATGTTGGAGAAAGATTCGACATGGGAAAAGTGCAGAAGAAATAAACTCAAATGTGGAGATCATGATCATGGTGGGGTTAACAAATAAGAATGATATCAATGACATGTGATCATGATAGGTTGATAAACACAGAAGCTTTCAGGACTAGGTCCACGACAATCGTGTGAAGAATTTATGGTGGAGCTTGGTGAGATGAAGGTGAGGTAACTCAAGTTGTTGTCGCGACAGAGGATTGAAGTCGCTACATCAATAGCGACCAGTTGAGACCTGCAAGGGCATGAATTGATGTCGCGACAAGGGTTGATGTAAATGAGGAACCATCAGTGAAGGCTGAGCCATGGGTGATGTCGCGACAAGAGATTGTTATCGTGACATCAAGGCAATCGATGGAAGCTTGTAAGTTCCTTAAGGTGATGTCAAACAAAGAGGCGAAATCGCGACACCTAAAGCGACAGGTAAACCTCAAAAACATAAGTTGATGTCGCGACAAGGGGCCAGAATTCGCGGCATATGGCTGACTATCGATTAAGGCGCAATTAATTAGGTGATGTCAGCGACGTGAAATCGATGTCGTGACATGGATGACGTCGCGACAAGAGGATTTGGTCGCGACTTGAGCTATAACTTGGGCGATCCACTTGGGAAATCCTGCCGATCACGTTGGGATTAGAGATTGGCCGAACCTATAAATACGCAGCTACCCAGAAGAGGAACGCAGCTTGGCGGTGACACAGACGAGAGGTCTGGGTAGCTGAAGGCTCATTTTCTTTATTTTCCTTTTAGTTTCTTTTTTTTCTTGAATGTTGATAGTTAGAGATTAGATTAGATTTGCTCGTTTTATTTTCGTTTTATTTTACGGATGCAGGTGTTGTCGATTTTGAACATGGTGAATGCGAATTCTATTCTTTTGATTACTACTTGGAATGTTTGAAGTTCGGACAAATTCACGGAAATTGACTCTTGATTTGGTGCGGTTATTCTTATGATCGAATCTTTGTGGTATAGTCGGTAATTGAGAATCCGACTTCCATTAAGTGAATCTTTATAGTCGAAATTATCTTTCACGTAGTCGTTTCCGGCTGACTTTTGAATTTCGGTTTATGAATTTATACAGTGGGGTTTCTTATTTTGATCTGAATATGGAGTTTCTTATGCAGTTATAAAGATTTGTCTCATTATACGATTTCAAGGAGGCCCTCTGGGTGACACGAGAGGCATTCACGAGTTATGAACAATTGCTTGAAAGTATATTAACACGCTGTTGAGATCTAATGAGCTTGCAAGTTCTTCGATAAATCTCTTCTCACTTGAAATCAAGAAGAGTTGAATGGGTTATCAATTTAAACAAGCGAGGGTTCGCCTCGATTCGAATAGTGAGGCGATCAGAGTGTTGGTGAAGGATACAATCAAGGAGAGGGTGATCTGATACAGTGGAAGGCATCTGGAAGTTGTATATCCTTGTGGCCAAATAGCAGGGCTAAGGTTTGCGATCCATAAAATGGGTATGAAGTATTGCGAAGAAAATACAGTTAAGGAAATCCTTTTAAAAATGATTATTTAATTTCCACATCTTGAGAGAATCGGAAGGATAGATAATAAGAAATGTGGAGTTTTGAGAGATCAGGTTATGCTCTTAAACACCTTGGAGCTTGATTTTAAAACCTGAAATATTCAAGAGTTTTTATCGATTATTAAATTTGCGAGGAATTAGCTTCATGTGTAGTATCTTGATGTGTCCTCTGAAGAGATAATTATTCGAGTGTCATTTATTTTCTTAACTATTCTTTATTCTTTATTCTTTATACTCCGATTTATTTTATTGTTCATTTATTTTACTCGTGCTAGTATAATTTCCGGCTTCTTAGTACGAGGACCACAATGTCTTTATGGTACAAATAGTACGGAGCTTGAGGTAGTCAAGGTAGTTGATTTAAAATTCTTGAGATCTCTTGTGGGATCGATATGCGGACTTATATCATTTTATTACTTGTCGACACATTGCACTTGCGTATATCGAATGAAAACCAAAATTGAAAATGATTAACTCTGGGGACTTTTGGTCTCAAATAAGTTTTATGGTACAATTTTAGGGATTAGATAATAGTCCTTTGGTAATGGTGTCGCAAATTTGTACATGTGTTTGAATCTGAGGTCATCAAAAAATGTGCAGGATGTAAAGCAGTCTTGCGGTGGCGAGGATGAAAAAGGACATTTCGATTATGTGGCCCAAGTTAATAGGCGTATCGTGAGTAAGGCGAACACTTAGTACCGTCAGGTTTATTGAATCCCGCTTCAATTCCCCGATGGAAGTGGGATAACTTATAACTATGGATTTCGTATCCGGTTTCCTAACGAAAAGAAACATGATTGATTTGAGTAATTGTGGGCTGATTGACGATCGGCTCACTTCCCTCTATGCGTCGACTTAGTACTCCATGGATCACCGCGGACCTTTATGTGGATGAAATTGTCGGATTACATGGCATTCCAGTAACGATAGTGTCCGGCCAGAGATCCTCGGTTTTACGTCGGGATGCAGAAGAGTTCTGATCATTTTGAGTGCGAGATTCAATTTAGTGCACTTTCCATCCTGAAACCAGATGGAATGGTCCCCGAAAAGTGGTCGGAGTATTAGAAGATACTTCGAGCATGTATTCGATTTCAGGGAAGTTGGGATAGGTACATTCCACTCATGGAATTTACTTATAACAAGCAGTTATCGATCGATGCAGTATTGGTATGGCCGTATGAAGCTTTGTATGGAAGAGCGATGTAAGAACTCCTATGTGTTGGACCCAGAGATGAGCGAAGCATAAGATTGGTCTTGAATTAATGCAAAAGACACGGAAGAAAAAGTTGATTATTCGTGAGAGATTAAAAGTACTGTGATAGACAAAGGTCTTATGCTAATCTGAAGAGAAAGGATATAGAGTATGAAATCGGAGACAAAGTGCTTTTAAAAGTATCTCCGTGAGTCCAAGATTCATTGGCCCTTATGAGATTTTAGAAAGAGTTGGACCAGTACCGTACCGTTTGGAACTCCCTCCGGAGTTAGCCAAATTACATGATGTATTCCATGTATCTATGCTTCGTAGATATCGTTCTGACCCATCACACATATTACCAGTTCAAGATATACAAATACAAGAAGATTTCATTTTCGAAGAAGAGCCGAAAGCTATTCTAGATCGTGAAATAAAACAATTACGAAACAAGCAAGTCCCTCTGGTAAAGTGCTTTGGCAACATCACGGTATGGAAGAAGCGACATGGGAACCAGAATCGACAATGAGGTGCGTACCTCGACTCTTGATTCGGGTAATTCCAGGGCGAAATTTATTTTAAGGGGGGGAGAATTGTAACACCCCGAAATTACCCTAGTTGTTTTCAACATGTTAGGGTATTTTGTCGACATAAATTGAAATCTTCATAAATTAACTGCGAAAATATAGAAATTTATAAAACTGAAATTTTACAGGTGAGAGGACAAAGGGTAATTTGTAAAGGGAGTATAAAAGTTATAAGTTATTAAGATTTAAGGTGATAGAAATAACTAAAATTGAAATACAAATTCCTAGAAGATGGAGACTATAAGGCAAATAGGAGAACTTTCACTATAAATGGAGGAGACTAAAAATGGATTATTTTGGTCTCAGCAAAACTTACGGGAAGGAGAGGAAGAGGAAGGAGAAGAAGAGGAAGAAGAGGAAATCAAGCCCGAGAGTATGGATTCTTGTATGGATACATGACTTTGGTATGGAATTATGGGATTTTGGTATGATTTTTGTACATGAATTACTTAGGTATGATTGCTAGGAGTTTCCTTGAAGATTAAATTGGTTCCTTTTTCTAGGGTTTTGTTAGGAAGACATTCTAACTCTAGATTTAAGGGAAGTTTAGTTGAAAATCCCTAGTTGATAATGTTTAGATATGGAATCCTTCACAATTCCAAGGTTTTGTAAAATTGGGTGAACTTGGGTATGAATCCTTGGATTCTTTGACTAATTAAAAGTAATTGTGGAGTTGTTTAGAGGGATTTCATGTTGATTTTGATGAGGAGTAGTAGAAGAAATTATGGAAGAAAAGTGCATGAAAAATGGTGAAATTACGCATTTTAAGGCAGAATTTCGGAGACACATGCCGTACACCTTTGAACTGTCTGTGCAGTGTCTGATAGCAAAGCATCTGAGTGCGGCCTAAACTTATGCAGAATCTGGCCCTCGAAGCAGAACATGTGCAGTGCAGCCTAAACCTGTCTTAAGTCTGACCCTCATCTTAGGAACGTAATAGGTACGGGTTAGAGGCATGCCGATGCAATTGAATCCTTTATGACCTATTTTGCTATTTTTGCGTATTTAAGCTAAAATACGCATTCCGGAAGTATAGAAAAGGATGAAATTAAGTGATAAATGTACCGTACCTCGTCGCCTCGACGAGCTCGATGGGAGAAAAGTTCATGCCTCGATAATAAGATAGGAAGTTTCGAACACGCCACGATGGCGCCAAATCTGGGCTAGTGGCCCAAATGACACGAGCACTTTTGTCACGACGTGACGAGGCACGTCAGTTAGTATGGTGCTCTTGATTGTGCTCTGGCATACAGTTGAGTGCCCGGTACTCTTGATTAGTGCTCAGAGCCTCCCGATTAATTGCTTGATACTCTTGATTAATGGCATTAACAAACTCTGATTAGTACTTGAGTCACTCCCCAATTAGTGCTCAGACACTCTGATTAGTACTTGGTACTAGAATACGACATTTTGTTTCATTAGAAAGCAAAAATCAACCAAACAACGTATTGATACGAAAACAATGCAGATTTTCCACTCTCGAGTTCCATTTATGTTTACTCCAACCTTTGTTCTAACTTAGAATTGTCCATCAACAAAGCTCGGAATTTTAGATGAAATGCAAGAGCATGATATAAAATAGGAGTTTCTAGAATCCTTCCTTTGCTTTACATTTGGGGATTGGCTCTGATACTACTTCTATTGTAACAAAATGCACTAGTTAGATCACATGAATATTGTCAGTCGACTCCCATCACAAATTTAAAATAAATTAATAGCGGTTAAGGTAGTAGTGATCATGTGAAACCTCCTCTGTTTGCTTGTCGAAAGCGAGGAAAGAAACAATGAAAACTTTGAATTTAAGGTATGCGAGGCTAACCCTCGTTCCTCTCTAAAGGAGAACGAGTACCAGTGCCAATCTATAAGAAACCCCATTCCATCAAGCGAATCCCTAAATGCGGAAATTTTCACAATTAGTAACACACCTGATATAATATAAAAAGGATAATAGTAATAATAAGAGCTTAGAATCAATTCATGAGCCCACCCACATTCCATTCGAAGAAGCAATCGAGAGCCAAATCTAGAGAATAAAAAGAAGCAGGAAAATGGACGGCGAGAGAGAGAGAGGGAAAAGGAAGGGTGCCGAGCCAAAGTGAAGGTGGCAATGATAGAGAGGGAGACGGGCGGCGTGAGCTCGAGTTTAGGTATGGCTAACGAAGACGGTGGTGACTGACTGATTCGAAGTGACATAATTTGCAAAGCGAGCCAGCTCTCAAAGTCTTAGAGTCTCGAGTCCATACCGCGGACTTCACTTCCTTCAACTCCTCAAAGGAGGGTAGTCTCAGCTTCTCCTTCTGCCCTCAGCTCCTCCGTTTTCCATAGCTGTCCGGCGATCCGTCCGTTGGTAATGCTTGCTATTAATACAAAATCTAGTATTGCCATGGAATCGTGACGAAGCTGTGCTTTCTTTTTTTGAAACAAAACAA